>JAAAKL020000040.1:0-85419 GCA_010016065.2 Carybdea cf. marsupialis auct. non (Linnaeus, 1758) | reverse complement strand
GTCGAGCGCGAGATGGACGAGGATCCGGAGTACCAGGACTGGATCGACGAAGTGGTGGCACCAGCGCACGCGGCTCTGGTGGCGAGCGTGGCGGCGTCGGAGCGGACCGCGGGCGCGGCGTCGAGTACCCCGCCGGAGCCGCCGTCACGGGGCGATCGCCGCCGTTTGTCCAAGGTTCAGCCTTTGGCCTTGGCGGCCTCGCTGCTGCTGGTCGTCGGCGGGGCTCTGAGCGCTTTTTTGCTGTGGCGCCAGCAGCGGGAGATCCATGCCCTGGTGAGCGCTAGCGTGGACGCCGAGCAGGCGCGACGGGAGGAGGTGGCGGAGCTCGTCACGGAGCGCCAGCGCCTGGAAGCTGAGCACCGGAGAGAGCGGGAAGCGGCCAGGGAAAAGGTTGCGGACCTCGAGCGGGAGCATCGCGAACGAATCGCCGAGCGCGATCGGGATCTTGCAGCGGCGCGGCGGGGGTTGGAGGCGGCGCGGCAAAGCGAGGCGGTGGTCAATCCGGTCATCCGCTCGTTGCAGCTGTCGGCGGTTCTGCGCGGCGAGGTCGAGACCATTCACCTGCCACCGGGGGCGAGTCATGTGATGCTATTTCTATTGTTGGGCGACGCCTCGCCGCTCCCGGAGTATCGCGTCGAGTTGCTGGAGAAGAGAATCGGACAGAAGGTCTGGGCCAAGAGCGGGCTGATGCTGCAAGAACCGGCGGAAGTTCGGGTCGGACTGCCGGCTTCGGCAGTTCCATCGGGCGAGTACCTCCTGCGGTTGCTGGGACCGGATGGGGAGACGGTCGGAGAGTGGCTGCTCCCGGTCGAGAGGGAGTAAGAGCGATCGAGGATCGACTCAGAGGAGCTGAGTGATGGGAGATGCGCGTTGGACGTCAAGAGAATGCAAGCGGACGTGGCAGGCCCCGGCGGTCCTCGCTTTCGGCCTCTGGGCGAGCCTTCCGGTGGGCGGGAGCTGGGCGGAGTCGGAGTTCGGGTCGCTCGCAAGAGGTGTCGTAGTCGAAGGGGTCGGTATCGGCTCGGCACTGGAGAAGGCGGGTCTCGAGGCCGGTGACGTCCTGCTCTCTTGGCAGCGGTTGCCCGATCCGCCGGCCAATCCCGAGGGTGCTCAAGGCGAGATCGAGTCGGTCTTCGACTGGCTGTGGTTGAAGACGGAGCAAGCCCCCCGTGGGACGGTGAAGCTTATCGGCGAGCGGGAAGGGGAGCCCAGGGCGTTCGAGGTGCGGATGGGCCTATGGGAGGCGAAGGTGCGGGCCTGGATGTCGCCAGCGCTTTTGGAGGATTACCTGCAGGGTGAGGAGCTGGTGCAGGCAGGGGACTTCGAGCGCGGCATCGGCATCTGGGAGGAGGTCGCCGAGAAGGTGGAAGGACGAGAAGATCAGCGCTTGCTGTGCTGGCTCCAGCTGCAGATCGGAGAGGCCTGGGCGGCGGAAACGGCCTGGGAGAAAGCGCATGCGGCATATCGCTCGGCACTGGCGGCGACTCGCCAGCCGGTGGCTCGGGTGGCCGTCTGGGACGCGATCAGTCGGAGCTACGAACGGCAAAGTGATTTTGTCAACGCCGAGGCGAGCTACCGTTCATCGCTTGACATCCGGCGAGCGACCTGGGGCGAGGGCTTGAGTTCTGCCTCTAGCCTGAATGGCCTGGGAATCGTGGCTCATTATCGGGGTGAGCTGGAGGTCGCGGCGGACTACTACCGGCGGGCGCTGCAGATCCTGGAGAAGCTAGCCCCTGGAAGCCTCAAGCTGGCAGCCATACTGAACAACCTGGGGGTCAGGGAGTTCGCCCGGGGCGATCTGGAGCTGGCGGCCGAGTACTTTCGGCGAGCGCTGGAGATCGAGGACAAGCTGGCTCCGGGAAGCCTCAATGCCGCCCATTGCCTGGGCAACCTGGGGACTCTGGCCTTTGAGCGAGGCGACCTGGAGGGGGCGGCGGATTACATGCAGCGGGGGCTCGAGATTCAGCGGAAGGTGGTCCCCGGAAGCCCCACCGTGGCATTGAGTCTGAACAATCTGGGGTCTCTGGCCCTTGATCAGGGCGAGCTGGAAGCGGCGGCGGATTACCTTCGGTGGGCGCTGGAAATCCTCGAGAAACGGGCCCCCGGAAGCCTCAATGAGGCATTTACCCTGAAGAACCTGGGGGAATTGGCTCGAAAGCGGGGGGATTTGGAAACGGCGGCGAATCACCTTCGGCGGGCGCTGAAAATTACCGAGAAACGGGCCCCCGGAAGCCTCGATGAGGCGAGTGCCCTGGAGGGCCTGGGGGACTTGGCTCGGGAGCGGGGCGAGCTCGAAATGGCTTCGGCCTTCCATCACCGGGTGCTGGAGATCCGAGACAAACTGGCGCCCGGAAGCCGCGTTCTGGCAGTCTGCTTGAACAAGCTAGGCGTCGTCGCCAGAGAACGAGGGCAGCTCGACCCGGCGGGGAACTACTTCGACCGCTCCATCGCAGCTCTGGAAGCACAGGTTGAAAAACTCGGAAGTTCCCAGGACGTCAAAGGGAGCTTCCGTGCCCAACATGGGCAGGTCTATCGAGATTTCATAGCGCTCCTCTTGCAGACCAACCGCCCCAAGCAGGCTTTTGCCGTTCTGGAGCGTTCCCGAGCGCGAAGCTTTCTGGCGATGCTGGCGCAACGAGACCTCACTTTTCCCATCCCAGAAGATGTGAAAGAGGCTCGTCGAAGCCTGGCCTTGCGCTTTGAACGGACCCAGCAGCAGCTGGCTAACCTGAGCCCGATCGAGGAGCCGGAGGAGCTCGAAGAGCTCCATAGGCAGCGGGCCGGATTGCTGCGCGAGCGTGCTGAGATGATCCGGAAGGTCCGCCGGGACTCGCCCCAATTTGCGGCTCTCCAATATCCGCAGCCTCTGGAGCCGCGGCAAGCCCGAGAGGTCCTCGACCCTGGAACCGTGATGCTCTCCTATAGTGTGGGAAAAGCCGAGACCGACCTCTTCGTCGTCACACCCGAAGAAGAGCTTCAAGTCCACACTCTCGCAGCCGGTGAGGAGCAATTGCGCAACAAGACGCGGCTATTGAGGCGGCTGATCGAGGAAGCGCTGCCAGAGTCCTCCGTCGGGGCCATCCGCAAGAAGGAGCTCGCAACCCTCAGCAAGCGCCTCTATCGCCTCCTGGTCGAGCCCGCCCAGGAGGCAGTGGCCACCAACGATCGGGTACTCATCATTCCCGACGGCCCGCTGCATCTGCTGCCCTTCGCGGCCTTGATCTACGAGACCGGCGACCGCGGCGACGAGTACCTGGCGGAGTGGAAGCCACTCCACTCCGCGCTCTCCGCCACCGTCTACGCCGAGCTCAAGAAGTCCCGGCGGCAGACCAGCCAGTCGGCGGAGGGTGAGACGCCGGTTCTCCTCGCCGCGTTCGGCGACCCGCACTACCCCGAGAGCCCGACGGGAGAGTCCTCTGGCGAGATCGCTGACATACGGTTGCGCTCCGTCGTCCAGCGCGGCCTGTTCGACTTCGACCTGTTGCCCTACAGCCGCCGGGAAGTCGAGCAGATCGCGGCGCTCTACCCGGCGGAGGCCACCCGCACCTACCTGGGAGTGCGAGCGATCGAAGAGAATGCCAAAGCTACCGGCCGCGAGACCCGCATCGTGCATTTCGCCGTCCACGGTTTCCTCGACGACCGTCTGCCCCTGAGCTCGGGATTGGCTCTCTCCATGCCGGCGGGCTTCCCTGAGGACCGCGACAACGGACTCTTACAGGTGTGGGAGATCTTCGAGCGCCTGCGCCTCGACGCCGATCTGGTGGTGCTCTCGGCGTGCGAGACCGGGGTCGGCCAGGAGCAGGGCGGCGAGGGGCTGATCGGCCTCACCCGCGCCTTCCAGTATGCCGGCGCCCGCACCGTGGCGGCGACGCTGTGGAAGGTCCAGGATCGGGTCACCGCCGAGCTGATGGCGCGCTTTCACCATCATCTGCGCGCGGGCAAGCCTAAGGACGAGGCCCTACAGGCGGCTCAGATCGAGCTCATCCGTGGTCCGATCGGGGTCGAAGACGATGCCGGCGTGGCAGCGGTGAAGGACTGGTCGGTGCCCTACTACTGGGCCGCATTCCAGCTTCACGGCGACTGGCGGTAGCAATAGATTCTCTGAGGAGCCAGCGACATGGCCCATCCGACAAAAGCCGTGGCAGATCCCCGGACTGGCGCCGAGCCTCGACCGGAGGGGGAGATTCTGCGGGCATATTGCCCTGCTACATTGCGGGATGCGATGGCGGACGAGAAGGGCGAGATCACCCGCCTTCTGCTCGCCTGGAGCGACGGTGACAGGGCGGCTCTGGATCGGCTGATGCCGGTGGTGGAACAGGAGTTCCAGCGGCTCGCCAGACGCTACTTCTACCGCGAAGACAGTAACCACACCCTACAGCCGACGGCGGTGGTCAACGAGGTCTACCTGCGACTGGTCGATCGCCGCCGCGTGCAGTGGAAGAACCGCGCCCACTTCTTCGGCTTTGCGGCCCAGATGATGCGTCGGATCCTAGTCGATCACGCCCGGGTGCGCCAGGCCAAGAAACGCGGCGAAAGCAAGCGGACGCTGTCGATAGAGGAGGTCTCCGAGCTGCCAGTGAAGAGGGATCCGGGGCTCATCGCTCTCGATGACGCCCTCAAGAGCCTGGCCGAAATCGACGAGCGGCAGAGTCGGATCGTCGAGCTCCGCTACTTCACCGGCCTGACTCACGTGGAGATCGGCGAGGTCCTGGGCGTCTCGAGTCGGACGGTGAAGCGAGAGTGGCGGACCGCCCGTTTGTGGCTACTCCAGGAGCTCCGCCGTCGTTGAGGCGCCCCATAGACGGCCCAGATTGTCGTGCCAGGCATAGTCAAACAACTGCAAAGTAAAGACTTATAGCTGGTCCTCGAAATAAGCTATCTCCACGATCCCGTCAGACAACTTGATCGACCGCTTCAGGCCCGAGAAGTGGCAATCGCAAGGCTTGAAGAACGACGGATCGGCTTCCTCGCTTGGCTCTGGACACACCTATTCCCAGAGCGTTAACGCGCGCTGAAGATTCGGGTCTCTGATCTCTCAATACTCGTACTTCGCTGAGCACGATCTGACGCGCCGCGAGTTCCGCTGTTCAAAGCCCGCACTTGTGGCAAGCTTTCATAGATATACAGACGCAAAACGGTTCGCCGTTCTGCAGCTCAGGCTGAAGAAATTTCGAATCGAGGCGTCGAAAACAACGCGTATCGGCGAGCTAGGAAGCCTTTCGGAGTGACTTCAGACGCTTTTCGGTGACGCCGATGGGCTTCTGAAGTCACTTCAGACGCCTTCCGGTGGCGGTGGTGGAGGCTTTGCAGCAACTCACAACGCCTTTCCGCCGTGCCGGGAAGGCTTCTGAAGTCACTTCGAACGCTCATCGGTGACGCCGGAAGACGACTGGAGTCACTCAAGACGTCTTCCTGGCTCACCGATGGGCGCCTGAGCGAGGGTCAAATCAGGGATCTCAAGCGCAACTGCCTGCTATGATTTCGAGTACCTTTGACAACCTCCAGGGAGATCTCTCGTGTGGCGGCGATCTGCTATTTTTTTCCTGCTCCTGAACCTAGCTCTGACCCTGTCCGTCGGTGCTCAGAACTGCGCGCCCGACAGCATCGTGCTCACCACCCAGGCCGAGGTCGACGATTTCCAAGTCAATCACGGGCCCTGCACCCAAGTGGTTGGTGCGCTCAGTATCGAAGGGCCGGACATCGTCAATCTCGACGGGCTGTCGAGCTTGACGTCGATCGGCTCCTCGCTCAGCGTCGAAGATACCGAGTCCCTGGTCAAGGTCGATCTGCCAGGCCTGACCACCCTCGGCGACGATCTCTTCCTCGTCAACAACAGTGCTCTGACCAGCTTCTCGCTCGCCGGCCTTACTGCGGTCGGAGTCAGCGGCTATTTGCCTGGCAACGTCTTGGTCTTCGGCAATGATGCTCTGAAAACGCTCGCGCTCCCGAACCTGACTTCGATCCGGCGCGAGATCGAGATCACCAACAACGATGCCCTGCTCGCCGTCGATCTACCTGAGCTGACGACGTTGAGGACCGTCCGCATGGAGAACAATGCGAGCTTGACCACCGTTAGCCTTCCCAGCATCGAGACGCTCGAGGGCAACCTGACGATCAACGAGCATCCGGCTCTGGCCAGCGTCGAATTGAGCAACCTCACGACGGTCAACGGCAGAATCGGGGTCAGCGGCAGCGGCCCCTTGCAACAGCTCTCCTTTCCTCAGCTCGTGTCGGTTTTCGGCAGTCTGGGGTTTGGCAGCCACCCCAACTTGCGTGTGGTGGACTTGCCGAGTCTGGAGCGGGCCGCGACCGACCCAATCTCTGAGCCCATCTTCGGCCTGTTCTCGAATCCCAGCCTTGAGACTCTCCTTACACCCCGGCTCGAAGTCGTCCGGTTCATCCAGATTGACGACTGCGGCGCCCTCACGAGGATCGACCTGCCGGCTCTCGACCAGGTGTTCGTCGACGTCTTCATCACCGGCAACGAGGGGCTGCAGAGCGTATCCATGCCCGCGATCACTTTCGTCGGTAGCGGTCTTTTGATTTCGGGCAACCCTTCCCTCAGCCAGTGCTGTGGCCTCTTGCCAGCGCTCGCTCCGGATGTCGTGCAGCAGTTCATCACGATCAACAACAATGCTCCGGGATGCAACTCAGTTGAGGAGATCGAAGAGGTCTGCACGCTTCAGATTCCGACAGCCGGCCAGTGGGGGCTCGCCCTGCTGACGGCCCTCCTTGCGCTTGCCGGTGTCGCCGCGATCCGACGCACGTCGGCTGGCTTTCTGACGTGATGGTCCGATGAAGCGTGATTACAGAAAGATAGAGCTCAAACGGCTCACCGAGGTCAGCCTGGACGTCCTGGTCGAGCTGATGAATGATCCCGACGTCCGTCGCCATATGCCACTTGCCCAAGGCGACTTCGGAGTGTCCGATTGCGAACGCTTTGTGGCTGCCAAAGAGCAGATCTGGCAAGAGGCTGGATACGGGCCCTGGGCGTTCGTTCTCGACGATGAGTTCATCGGCTGGGGCGGTCTCCAGCCGGAGGGGGACGACGCGGACGTAGGACTCGTGCTGCGCCGAGCCCATTGGGGGGCCGGCAAATTCCTCTACGAACGGATTCTGGACTATGCTTTCGAGGAGCTCGGTTTTGATTCTGTCATCGCTTTACTCCCTCTCAGCAGAACGCGGGTTGCGGGCCTGCGGCGTCTCGGCTTTGGGGAAGACGGCCAAGTCATGATCGGTGAGGAGCTCTTCAACCGGTATCGCCTGCTGCGGAGCGATCGACGACGGCGGTAGCTCGACGGAGCGACCGGACGATCACTCGATGCCGCGGAACTCCTCGAAGCTCTGGCCGGAAAGAAAGAAGAGCATCGCGCCGACGAAGAGCGCGAGGTAACCGGCACTGGTCGCGGTCACCACCGCCCATCCCAAGGCCCGCCACCTTTGGAAGCGATAAGCGATATTCAGAGCGGCGGGCACGGCGATGGGCAGATTGTGCGGTCCAAGGGCGATCAAAAAGAGCCCTAAACCGGCATTGAGGTAGACGGTTCTGAGACTGGCGAACGGCGATTGCCCCGACCACGAGTGCAACACCAGACCGCCTGCTGGGATGGCCAAGCCGACACCGATCGGGTAAAGCCACCACCAAGAGCCCTCGAGGGTGCCCTGGAACACTTTGACCGAGACCGCCAGCAGGTGGCCGAAAGCCATGACGCCAATCATGCAACCGTAGAAGAGATGCATGGCCGACAGGATTCGAGCGCTACCGTCTTCTTCGAGATCCGCCGCCGGTTGGAGCGCTCGCCGGCGGGCCTGGACCCCGACCGCCAGGATCGCAAGTAGCATGGCGATCGGCAACCATTGGCTCTCGTTCAATACCCAGCTGATCAGTGTGTCCATCCTGATTCGTCCTCTGGAAGAAGCTGGCGGATGCCTGGTGAAGCAGGAACCGATGCGTGGCCCGGATTTCAGTCAGATTCGAGCCTCGTCAGCCCCCCTGAACCTTCGTCTTGAAGCTCCTCGATGTGCGTCTGCAGACGATGGATCAGCAGATCAGCATCCGCCTCGGCACCTTCTTGAATCGTCACGAAGGCTAAACTGATGGTGATACGGATTCGGCCCAGGGCATGTTCCATATCCCGTTCGTTGATCGCTTCACGCAAGCGCTCAGCGACATTGCCGGTCGAAATCTGATCGCAAACCGGTAGCACGACCAGAAAAGAGTCGCCACCGAAGCGACCCATGGTGTCGTACGGCCGAACGAACTTGCCGAGGCGTTCGGCGAGTTGCTCGAGGATGAAGTCTCCCTGATCTTGGCCGAGCAACACATTGACCTGCTGAAAGCCATCGACGTCAGCCAGGATGACTCCGAGTGGGGTGTTGAGTCGCGCGGCGCGAGCCAGCTCACGGCGCAGCAACTGAAGAATCGCGTCTCGGTTCCAAACCTGGGTCAGCGGATCTTGAGTCGCTTGACGCAGTGCCTCGGTATGGGCCTGCTCGAGCCGTCGTCGCCGGCGGTGAGCGAGATGCAACAGAGCGAGATTGGAACCGGCGAGCAGGAGCGAGGCGATAATCAAGGCATACTGCGCCGTCCATAGATCGTCCAAGCGGGCGTGAAGCTCGAGAATCTGAGTCTGAATCTGAGCCTCGAGACGGTGGACCGCGCTGCGGACACCGGTCTTCGCTTGCCAGATCTCGTCGTCCGAGGCGCTTTCGCGGTCGAGTCCCGAGCGCAACTGCTCGAGGGCACCGCGCAGTCCCTGGGCCGCCACTTGGAGCTCCGGACCGCCTCGACGCTCGAGCGCGGACCCTTCCAACAAAGAACGCACGACCCGCTCAGGGGCGCCGCTGGTCGGATCGGAGCGGGGTCGGTCCAGCTCACTGCGCAGTCGGCGCAGATCTTCGACCCAGCCGAGGTGGGCGCCGAGATCCCGCCGCAGATCGTGAGTCCGCCAGAGCAAGACCACACACCAGATGGAGAACGCGGCCAGCAGTCCGGCCAAAGCTAAGAAAAGCAGTCGCTGCGCGGGGCTTCGTTCGACGATGGGCGCCGGACTCGCTGGACTCATCGCGTCTCCATGATTTCTCGGACCTTGGTCAACAGAGCGGCGGCGACATAAGGCTTTTGAATATAACCCGCGAGGTCCGGCCGTTCGATTTCGCTGATCGCCTCGCGCTCGTTGTAGCCGCTGGTGAGAAGCACCCGGACATCGTCCTTGATCTGCCGCATCTCGCGAACCGCCTCGTCACCGCTCATTCGAGGCATGGTCAGATCCAGCAGAACCAGCGAGATATCGCCGGCGTGACGTTCGAAGACCTCGAGGCCTTCTTGCCCGTCACCGGCGGTGAGCACTTGATAACCGGCGCGTTCGAGGACCCTTCGGGCGACGTTCAAAACCATGGCCTCATCGTCGACCACCAAGATGGTGGCGTCGTCGGCCACGGCGGGTGCCACTTTCCGCGGTCGTGGCGGAAGCCTTTGGGGCAGAGTAGTGCTGGCCGGAAACAACACTCGAAAGGTGGTTCCTTGACTCGGCGTGCTGTCGACCTCAAGCGCCCCACGATGGCCTCGCACGATACCCAAGGTCGCCGCCAACCCCAGGCCGCGACCGACGAATTTGGTGCTGAAGAACGGATCGAAGATCCGCTCCCGGGTTTCCTGATCCATGCCGCTGCCGGTGTCCACGACCTCGAGATAGACGTAGGGCCCGGGGTCGAGATCCTCGGCCAAATACGTCTGTTGGAGGTAAGCCTCGTCGCACTCCATCACTCCGGTGCGCAAAGTGATGGTGCCGCTGTCGTCGCCCAAGGCTTCCGATGCATTCGTGAGCAGGTTCATCACCACCTGCCGCACCTGGGTGGCATCGGCCTCAAAGATCGGCAGATCGTCGGCCAGCTCCTGATGGAGCTCGGCCTTCTTGGAAATAGAGGCGTGAAGCAGGTGGGTCATCTCGCGGATCAGCCTGGAGAGATCGAGCGGCTGAACGATGAAACGTCCCTTGCCGGAGTAAGCCAGCATCTGCTTGCACAGCTCGGCGGCGCGTCGGCCCGCGCTGTCGACTTCGAGCAATCGATCGTGGGCATCGCTTGATGGAACGAGATCTTGGAGAACCAGACCGGTGTTTCCCAGAATGCCCATCAAAAGATTGTTGAAGTCGTGAGCGATCCCGCCCGCGAGCACGCCCAGGCTTTCGAGCTTTTGCGTCTGCTGCATCTGAGCTTCGAGTTTGTGCCGTTCCTGCTCGGCGCGCTTCTGCTCGGTGACGTCGGCACTGATCGCGCAGACCGCATAAACGCTGCCATCGGCATGATGCAGGGGAAAGCGAACCGATAGGAACGTCCGCTGGCCGCTGGCCGCGGGAAAGATCTCTTCGCAGCGAAAGATCTCGCCGCTGTTGAGAACCTGTGCATCTCGAACGCGCAGCTCGGCAACTTGAGGCGGCGTGAAGATCTCACTGTCGGTGGCGCCGCGCATCTGATGGCGCTCGCGGCCGACCAGTTTCTCGAACTGCCGATTGGCCAGCAAATAGCGACCGTCCGCATCCTTCATGTAGATCATCATCGGCGCGTTGTCGAGAATTCCCTGGAGGCGCTCTTCACTCTCCTGAAGCTCGGCGGTGCGGTTGGCGACCGTCCGGCGCAGGGAGGCGGACCAGGCCACGGCCAACAAGATCAGGAACAGCAGAGGTAGAGTGGTCCACAACAACCAACGCCGCAAGACTTCGTTGGAGACTCCGTCTTCTTGAACTCCGAACCAGGCGTTATAGAGCTGCGGATAGCGATCCGTCGTGGTGATCAGCGTCAGGCCTTCCTCGAGCCGATCTAGCAGATCCCGATCTTCGACCCGCACCGCGAAGCTGAGACTGCGGGTATAGCTCTTGACCGGGGGGCCGGCGATTCGCAGATTGCTCAGCTTCAGCTCGCGAGTCAGGCGTAGGCCGGTGAGGTGCGGCACTAGTGCACACTCGCCCTCGCCGATCGCCAGACGTCGCATTGCCTCGGCGATCGACGCCTCGGGCAGCATCGCCTCCGGCTCGAGGACTTCCTGAAGCGAGTCTTCGATCGCTCGGGGTTGCCAGACCAAGGTCGGCCGATGGCGTAGGTGGGCCTCGGTGAAGACACCGGAGGCATCGCTGCGGACGAAGATGGCATCCGACACCTCGAGGTGGGGAAGGGTGAAAGCAAATCGCGTCTCGAGCTCCTCAGAAGCCGTCAGATGAGGAATGACGTCGACCTCGCCGCGTTCGAGGGCATCGATCACCTGATCGTAGGTCCCGGCTCGAATCTCGACGTCGAAGGCCATGACCTCAGCGACCGCACGGGTCAGGTCGACGGAGAAGCCAGCGACCCGTCCTTTGGCATCGACGAAGCTGTAGGGTGGAAAGTCTCGGTCGACGCCGACCACCAGCCGCGGCCGGCCGGTCAGGGTCGTTGATGCGGTCTCCAGATCGCCGGTGCTTCGATCGTCGCCAGCGCAGGCCAAGAGCGCCGAGGCGAGGGAGAGGAGAAGCACGCGGTGGGCGACGGAAGGCAGCATGAAAATCTCGAAACTCGATGATCTCCTGGACAGGATGCTTCAAAAGCACTGTTGTCGCATCATATTATCCACTCTTATGTTACCCGGACCTCAAATGCAGGCCTTGCGTGAGGCGATTGAGACCATTGATCGAGAGCTTCTGGCGCAGCTTCGGCGCCGGATGGAGCTGGTCGAAGAGATCGCCCAGGCCAAAATTGAAGCGGCTTATCCATTTCGCGATCAACAACGCGAAGACCAGGTTTTGCAACGCGTGCGACATGCTGCGGTTGAGCTCGGGCTCGACGCCCATGCTGTCGAGCGTCTTTATCGACTGATCATGGAGATGTCGATTTCCCATCAGCAGGCGCACGTCCGCGGCCTGGACACCACTCCTTATCGGGTGGCCTATCAGGGGGTGGAGGGCTCCTATAGCCACCTGACCGCACAACGCCGCTATGCCGAGCGTCCTGGTGGCGTGCTGCTCAGCGGCTTCGGCACGGTCAAGCAGGCGGTCGACGCGGTGCGCTCCGGTGCCGCCGACGTCGCCATCTTGCCGATCGAGAACTCGACTGCCGGCAGCATCAACGAAACCTACGACGAGCTGGCGGAAGGCCGCCTGGCGATCAATGCCGAAGTCATCAGTCAAGTCCGTCACTGCCTGCTGGGGTTGCCCGGAGCCGACATCGCGGGCTTACGCAAGGTGATTTCCCATCCTCAGGCGCTCAAGCAATGCGAGGAGTTCTTGCTCAGCTTGCCGCGGGCGGTCACCGAGGCGGAGTTCGATACCGCCGGCGCGGCTCGCAAGGTGGTCGAAGCCAACGACCTATCGCTGGCGGCGATCGCCAGTGAGTCGGCGGCGAAGATGCTGGGCCTGGAGGTGCTCAAGCACGGCATCCAGCAGCAGTCTTCCAACGCTACTCGCTTTGTCGAAGTGGCGATCGAAGCCACGCCGTGTCCCCCCGATGCCACCTGCAAGACTTCGCTCTTGCTGGCGGTCGATCACCATGCCGGATGCCTCGGTGAGGTGTTGATGGAGTTTGGCCGACGCAATATTCAGATGACCAAGCTCGAGTCGCGGCCGATTCCTACCGCACCTTGGAAATATCGTTTCTATGTCGACGTCGAAGGCCACGCCGACTCCTCGGCGATGGTCGAAGCGCTGGAAGTGATCCGGCCGCTGACCGTGGAGCTTCGACAGCTCGGCACTTATCCGCGAGCAATGTGAGAAGCCTCATCTTTTCAACGGTTTACTGAAGCCTGAGGTGTTGCAGTTATACTTTGAGCTTCAGGGGCTGCAACTGAAGCTCAGGGGATGTTCGTGGCAAGGCAGGAACCGCAAGGAGGGGCATGCGACCCTCGGTATTGATCGTAGATCCGGATGACGCGCGGCGGCGAGCCCTCAGCCAAGGGCTGGCTCAGCGGGGTTACGAGACCATCCCCGCGATGGGAGCCGAGGAAGGCTTGAAGTTCGCGCAAGGCTTGGGGCCAAGTGTGATCGTGGCTCCGGCCGAGTTGATGGGGTTCGGCGACGCTTCGATCCTGGAGCGTTTTCATGTGCGCGATCAAGCCATGAAGCGCACGCTGCTGCTACTCGGCGAGAGCGCAGATCTCAACGCCGTGCCTGAGGATGTGCTCTACCTGCCGATCCGCGGTCGATCCGACGAAGAGATCGTCCGGCGGATCCGGCTGGTGCTGGTGGGTCGGGAGGTGGGCATCGAGACCGACGTCGAGCTGGAATCTCTGGTCGGCGACCTGTCGCTGACGCCATTGCTCGAGCTGGTGCGCGCCCTCCATCGCTGCCTGGTAAGCGGCAAGCTTGAACTGGCAGGCGGCAGCATGACCTTCAGCCGCGGTCAGGTGGTTGCCGCCCGCTCGGGCGCCGCACGTGGAGTCAAGGCTTTCTGTCGGCTGGCTCGCGGTGTCGATGGCCCGTTCCATCTCTATCTGGCGGCGGCGACTGAGAAACACGAGATCGACGTGGCGGTCCCGGATCTGGTGTTGCGCGCGATCGAGGAGTTGCAGGTGGAGCAGCCCGATCCCCAAGCCGTCCTCCGCATCTTGGCACCGGTGGGGGAGGGCACCGGCTCGAATGTCCAGCAGACGTTGCTCGAGGTGATCGAAGGTTGCAGCTCGGTGAGCGACTTGCTCGACGCCCTGCCGGCGACCGATGGCCGAATCATCCAGATGTTGCGCACGCTCCAGGAACGAGGTTGGGTCAAGATCGAAAGGCCGCGGGTTGCGGTCGCGGTGGTGACCGACTCCACCGCGGATCTGCCTCCGGATCTGGCCCGTCGCCACGACATCCTGACAGTGCCGTTGTCGATTATTTTTGGTAAGGACCGATTTCGTGACGGCGTCGACATTCAAGCGCGAGACTTCTATCAATTGCTCGAGACCAGCCCGGATCATCCCAGCACCGAGCCGCCGGCAGAGGCCGAGTTCTTCGAGCACTACCATGATTTGATCGCCGAACAAGACGTCGTCTCGGTGCATATCTCAGCCAAGATGTCGGAGACAGCTGAACATGCTCGGCAGGCGGCGCTGCGCGGCAGTCGGAGCTTTGATCATCTGCCGTCCGAGCGTCATGGCTTTGCCCTCGAGGTGGTGGACTCGCAAACCGTCAGCATGGGTTTGGGACTTCAAGCTCTATTTGCCGCACGCATGGCGCAGCGCGGCTTGACGGTGTTCAATATCGCTCAGCGCCTCCAAGCGATGGCGCCACGGATCCATCTCTTTTTCGGCGTCGACACCCTCGATTATCTGGTCAAGGGCGGACGCATCGGCAAAGCTCGAGCGACGATCGGCAAATTGCTGGGCATCCGGCCGATCCTCGGCGTCCAGGACGGTGAAGTGGTGGCCATCGACCGGGTCCGCGGCGGGCGCCAGGTCCACCCCCGAATCGTCCGCCTGTTGGAGCGGAGTCTCGATCCGGAACGGCCGATCATCGCCTGCGTCGCCCACGCCCGAGCCCCGGTGTGGGCGGATCGCCTGCAACGGCTGATGGAGAAGGATCTGAAGGTAAAAGAGATGATCTCGACCGACATCGGACCGGTCGTCGGCACCCATGCCGGTCCGGGCTGCGTCGGCTGCATCGCGTTTCAGCCGGACGACGAAGAGTGGCCGCTGATCGAGTCCCTCGATTGAGCCGCGGAATCGAGCCCGAGTCTTCCATGCAAGGCCGGTGGGTCTGAAGACATCTTGACGCCGGAGGAGGACCTATGGAGATCAAGAATTTTGCGGCCGTGGTCGGCCTGGTCTGGCTTCTGACCGGATGTGCTTCGACCGGGCCAGGCTCGGTCACCACGACCGAATCCGGGGCGATCGTCACCCGGGGAGAGCCTCGGGATATTGTCGTTTCTGAACCTGAGCCGCCGATCGAGGTGCTCGAAGTTGCCGCGCCGGCCAATGGCACGCCAGCCCTCGCGGAGCCTCTCGAGGATGCGGACGAAGCTTGGACGACCCGCGTCGCGCTGGAGCGTGCCTTGGAGTGGGCTTCGGAGGGCCTGCGGCTCTATCACGACGGAGATCATGAGGCCGCCAGACGCAGCCTGAGTGACGCTCGCATCGTCTTGCTTGAGGCGGACTTGCCCGAGGCGATTCAAGAACAGGGACTGTCCGTCCTTTCCTGTGCGCTGTCCGATGAGTTGCGGCACCATGATCTGGAGGCGGTGGCCGAAATCCTGGAAGTCGAAGCACGGCCCGCGACTGAGCTCGAGGATCGCGAATTGATCGAGCGGGAGGTGCGTCGAATCTTGCGCCGCTTTGGTGCCGTGATGCCGAGCGCCGAGTACCTCGAGGTTTTTGTCGACGAAGTCCAACGATACGTCGTCTTTTACCGCGGCAAACACCGGGAATTCTTTGAGCGGTCCTTCCGGCGCAAACACAAATACTGGCCGACCATCGAAGCCGTCTTCGGGCCCAAGAACATCCCGATCGAGCTGGGTTATATGGCTTTGGTCGAAAGCGGATTCAATCCCCGAGCGCGCAGTCATGCCGGGGCTCGGGGACTGTGGCAGTTCATTCCTTCGACCGGCAAGCGCTACGGTCTGCGCCGGGTCGATGATTTCTATGACGTCCGAATGGCCACCGAGGCGGCGTCGGAGTATTTGCTGGATCTGATCGGTATCTTTGGCTCGCCGTCTTTCCTGATGGCGACCGCCGCGTACAACACCGGCGAAGGTCGCATTCAAAGGTGCTTGCGCGACTTAGAAGATCCCTTTGAGAGGCGCAACTTCTGGGAGATTCGCGGCTGCCTGGCGCGGGAAACACGCGAGTATGTGCCTCGGATCATGGCTGCGGCAGTGATCGCCACCGACCCACGACGTTTTGGCTTCGATCTGGAATCGGCGGAGGAGACGGCAGAGGTCTACGACGTGATCACGGTTCCGACCGTCACTCGGTTGTCGACACTGGCGCAAAAGGCAGGCACCACCGTCGCGGTGCTGAGGACGGCCAACAGCGATCTGTCTTCGACGGCCTCGGCGACCCCCGCGCGCAACTTTCCGCTTTATGTCCCTCGTGGAATGGGTGAGCGGGTCACGTTTTCCTCTTCCTCCGGAGGGCGCTCGAGTGCTCCTGTCGCCGTCGCCGAATCATCGACCCGCTCAACGGGATCCAGTTCTGGGAATTCGAGTCGTTCGGATTCCAACGGCGAGGCGATTCAGGTGACCGTCCGGTCCGGCGATACTTTGAGTGAGATCGCCGAACGTTACGGGCTGCGGTACACCCAAGTCGCCTCTTGGAACGGGCTCTCCAGGCCTTACCGTTTGCGAGTCGGGCAGAAACTCACGCTCTATCCCGACGGCGGCACGCCGCGCGTCGTCTATCGAGTCCAGCGCGGCAATACCTTGCGTGCCATCGCCGATATTTTCTCCGTCCGCTATCGCGACGTCATGGCTTGGAACGGTCTGAAGCGCAGCAGCTTGAGGGTCGGGCAGCAATTGGTGATCCATCCAGGGCGTGCGATGCGCGCCGAGCGTTATCAGGTGCGACGGGGAGATACCGTCGCCAAGATCGCGCGTCGTTTCGGGGTGCCGGTGCGCGACGTACTGACCGCCAACGGTCTGGGATCCCGGTCGTTGATTCGACCGGGGCAGCGGCTGCTGGTTTACGTCTCCTGAAGGAATTCTTCGGTTGCCTAAACTTCCAGCCGAGTCGAGGGCTCTATTTAGGTGTCCTTCGAGTGAGCTGAGAGTGTCTTTCGTTATTTGACCAGGAGAATTCTGCATGAGTGCTGAAGCCGTAGCTGCCCTCGACGTTGACCATTTTCGTGCCTACAACGTTTCCGCACCGCCGATCGATTTGGCGGTCGAGGTCCGGGGACCGTTTGACAATGGGGAGTTTCAACCGATCACGTTGCGATCGCTCGACCACTTCGCGAATCCGGTGAATAAGAATCGCGAAGGTATAGTCGATCCGATGCACCATCAGACCTGGTATCAGCTTGAGGAACGCCGAGAGCCCAGTCGTCAAGTCGGTATTTGCAATCAATTCGGCGATCAGGACTTGGAGCTTCGGGAAGCATCGCTGTTGTTGGTGCCGGCGATCAAGCTAGAGCGCGGTATGGAAGCCCCGGGGCTTCCGGAATACAACCATTACCTCTGCTATCGGGTCGATGGTTCGCGAGGCTTAGGTCGCCAGACGGTCACGCTCATCGATCAATTCATCCGGCGGGACAGACCTCGGCAGGTCATTCGGCCTTTCTTTTTCGGCGTGCCGGTGGCCAAGGCCTATGCCGGGCAGGTCGAGGAAGTGGTCGACGAGAACGCCTACCTGACGATCTACGAGATCACGCCTCGTGAGATCGAGCTCGACAGAGTCGCGCTGGATCAGTTCGGTGAACATGCGTTCAGTGCCGTCTCGACCGCCCTGCTTGCGGTGCCGACCGTACTACGAGAGAACGAGGCAGAGTCGGCCGGGCCTCGGCGCTAAGGTTCTCTGTGGTGGGCTCGGCGCCTGCTGCTAAATCTGTCAAAGTAGGCCGGTGAAGTCCGAGACGACACCGGCGCCTGGCTCGATCGGCGCCTGGATTCTGGCCAGCCGTTTACCCACCCTCGCTGCTGCCGTGGTGCCGGTGGCGGTGGGGGCGGCTTGTGCTTACGTAGAGAATGGCCTGCGCTGGCCGGCGACGCTGGCGGCCTTATGGGGAGCGATTTGGATTCAGATCGGCACCAATTTCGCCAATGACGTCTTCGATTATGAGAAGGGCGCCGATACGGGTGAGCGTTTAGGGCCGATCCGCGCCGTCCAGGCCGGGCTCCTGCAACCGTCACAGATGCGTCGCGGCATGTGGGTCGCTTTCAGTTTAGCGACCGTGGCCGGTGTCTATTTGACCTGGACCGCTGGTTGGCCGATTCTGACCATCGGCATCGCTTCGATCGTCTCGGGCATCGCCTATACCGGCGGGCCTTATCCGCTGGGCTACAACGGCCTGGGTGATCTCTTCGTTTTGATTTTTTTCGGCTTCGTGGCAGTCTGCGGCACGGCTTACGTCAATCTAGGCACGGTGCCGACTCTGGCCATGTGGGCGGCGATCCCGATTGGCTGCCTGGCGACCGCGATTCTGGTGGTCAACAACGTTCGTGACCGTCAGGGCGACCGAGAGGCCGGCAAAGGCACTCTGGTCGCGCGCTTTGGTCGAGCCACCGGGGTCGCGGAGTACGCTCTCTTATTGGCGGCGTGTTATCTGGTGCCGCTATGGCTTTTCCAGGGAGCGGCAAATCCATGGATTCTGCTGCCGCTCGTCACCTTGCCGCGGGCAGCGCTGCTACTCTCACAGCTCATTGGCCGCGAGGGGCGAGAGCTCAACGCGACTCTGGTCGGGACCGCGCAGTTGATGGTCTTCTACGGCGCCTTATTGACCGTCGGCATCACGATCGGCCTGGCGTCGTAGGCGGCTTGGCTTTCTCAGGTCAGAGAAACCAGATCAAAGCGAGGCCGGCGAGTCCTGCAAAGGCAGCTCGGATCTTAGTCAGACTCGGCTCGAAAACGGCAAACAACAGTTCCAAGTCCTGCAGGAAAGCATCGAGGGTTGTAGCTCTCATGCTACAGCTCTTCAGCAAAGAAGGTGCCAGCTGGACGATTTGGGGCTGATTAGCGACAATTCAGGGGTAGAGCGGTCAAATCCTTCGGATAAAGCTTGCTCGAGCTCACACCACGTTCAAGTTGGAAGACGGTTGCGTGGGGGAATATGGGCTCTAGCGTCTCCAGGAGCAGACTCAGTCTGTCACCAGGAGTAGACATCTCGGGCAAGTTTTCAGACAGATCATCCCTCCAGGGGGTGTGTCGGCATGAATTGTTGCCATAAACGGTCAAATTCCTCGGCGAACGACTCCAGCAGGGGTTGGTGATCAGTGATCAGCAGATTCTCGTAATTGCTCTCTGCCGCACCGCGGGTCCAGTTGTAGCTGCCGGTCGCCAAGAGATGGCGGTCGAAGAGGGCAAACTTGTGGTGCATGTGGCCGGAGTCGACATCGAATCGCACCGGGATTCCGGCCTCACGCAGACGCTCGACGTCGGAGCCGAGATCCAGCGACTTGCAATCGTCGGTGATCAGACGAACTCGAACTCGCCGATGATGTGCGGCGAGAAGTGACCGCGTTAAAGAGTCGTCGGTGACCGTGAAGACGCAGACGTCGAGGCTCGAGCGACTGCTGTCGATCAGTGAGCGCAACCGAGCGGCGCAGTTCTGACGAGGCTCGAACAGAGCGTCCGCGACCTCGGTACGTCGTCGGGCCGGTTGCGTTGGGGTCGCGACGGTCTTGGCCACTGCTTCCAGCCACTCGAGGACTTGACGATCCGCATGGCGCGACATGGAATCCGCGGCCGCAGCGAAAGCGCGACCGAGTAGGGCTGCCCGCTCCTCGTCGTCAGGATCGTGCTCGGCCAGGAGCTGCCTCAGGGCCTGTCGCTCGGAGCGTGACAGGCGGTGGTCTTCGAGGGTCTGCTGAAAAGCGCGTTCAAGCTCTTGCGATGACATGGTGCCTCCACAGGAATTTAAGAATGATAAAGTGGATCAACAATGATCGAAAAACAAGTGAAGCGGTGGTGCCGCTGTCTTCTGGTCGTATTGTGCCTGACGTCCTCCAATGCGGATGGACAGCTCTATGTTGCCGAACCCTTTGAGGATACGGTCGTCTTCTCCGGGTTGATGGCTCCGACCGCCGTCCGGTTTGCCTCCGACGGCCGGATCTTCGTTGCCGAAAAGCGTGGCAAGATCAAAGTTTATCGGGACTTAGAAGCCTCATTGCCAGAGCTGTTCGCGGATCTAAGCGTCAACGTCAATTCGTTTGGCGACCGTGGCCTGGTCGGTTTGGCGATCCATCCGGATCTCGAAACCTATCCTTACGTTTATGTGCTCTATACCTACGATGCTCCCCCGGGCGAGACCGCGCCGGTGTGGAACGACGAGTGCCCGGACCCACCAGGATCCAACGTCGACGGCTGCGTGGTCAGCGGGCGACTGTCTCGCCTCGCGATCACGCCTGGCAGCGGCTTGGGAGGCACGGAGGAAGTTTTACTGGAAGGCAACTGGTGCCAGCAATTTGCCAGCCATTCGGTGGGGGATCTGGCTTTTGGCCCTGACGGTGCGCTCTACGTCAGTGCTGGGGAAGGCGCGAGCTTTGCAAATCCGGACTACGGACAGTTCGGTGGTTCGCTACCCGGCACGCCAACCCCGAGGAATCCTTGCGGCGATCCGCCGGTCCCCGTGGGTGGCATCCAGACGCCACCCGATGCCGAAGGCGGGGCATTGCGCAGCCAGGATCTAAGAACGCCGGGGGACCCGGTGGCCTTCAACGGCACCATGCTGCGCGTCGACCCCGAAACCGGCAAAGCTCTGCCGGACAATCCGCTGTTTGGCGGTTCGGTCCCAGACGATGATCGCGTCATCGCTTTTGGTTTGCGCAATCCTTACCGCTTCACGGTCCACCCGGAGACCGGCGAGCTCTGGATCGGCGA
Source organism: Carybdea cf. marsupialis auct. non (Linnaeus, 1758) (assembly GCA_010016065.2). NCBI lineage: Eukaryota > Metazoa > Cnidaria > Cubozoa > Carybdeida > Carybdeidae > Carybdea > Carybdea cf. marsupialis auct. non (Linnaeus, 1758). The sequence goes on along the minus strand of JAAAKL020000040.1, from coordinate 64,949 downwards.
TGTCGGCTGGGGGCGGTGGGAAGAGATCAACCGCATCGTCGATCCGATCGACGAGACGATTGAGAATTTTGGCTGGCCCTGCTTCGAAGGTGATGCCCCCCAATGGCGTTTTGAATTGGAAGGCCTGCGTCTGTGTGAAGAGCTATACGCCGAGCCTGAGCTGGTCACCGCGCCTTTCTTCACCTATCGTCACTCCGAGCCTCCGGATCCCGAGCGCTGTGGAGCTGGCAATCCCAACGCCGCGGCCATCACTGGGCTCACCTTCTATCGGGAGGGGAATTTCCCGCCCGACTACGAAGGAGCGCTTTTCTTCGCCGACTACCGCCGTCGGTGTATCTGGGCCATGCTCGAAGGACCCGGCGGCACGGTCGACCCGGCGACGGTGACGACCGTCGTCGCCGAGCTGGATTTTGTCGTCGACCTGACCACCGGTCCGGGTGGCGATCTCTTCTACGTCGAGATCGTCGAAGGCACCATCCACCGGCTGAGAGTCGACCCCGCCCATCTCTTTGCCGATGGTTTTGAAAGCGGGGACTTCGCCGCCTGGTCGAACGTCGTCCCCTGACTGCAACAAACTCGACTCAGAGGTCGAACTCGACGCCTTGGGCGAGCGGCAGCTCGGTGCCCCAGTTGAGGGTGCAGGTCTGACGCCGCATGTAGATCTTCCAGGAATCGGAACCTGCCTCGCGGCCACCGCCGGTCTCTTTCTCGCCGCCGAAGGCGCCGCCAATCTCAGCGCCGGAGGTGCCGATGTTGACGTTGGCGATGCCGCAGTCCGAGCCGGTCGCGGCCAGAAAACGCTCGGCCGAACGCATGTTGAGGGTGAAGATCGCCGACGACAGCCCCTGTGGCACGCTGTTGTGCATCTCGATCGCCTCATCGAGCTCGTCGTACTCGAAGATGTAGAGGATCGGAGCAAAGGTTTCGTCGCAAGTGATCGGCATTTGGGTGGTGGCCTTGACCAAAGTCGGCTCGACAAAGAAGCCCGGCCGGTCGATCTGATGGCCGCCGTAAAGCACCTCGCCGCCCTGAGCCTTGACCGCTTCGAGCGCATGCATCATGTCGTCGACCGCTTTCTGGTTGACCAGCGGCCCCATCAGAGTGTTTTCGTCCATCGGATCGCCGATACGCACCGAAGCGTAGGCCGATTTGAGCTTGTCGATCACCTGGGACGCGATGCCCTTCTGCAGGAACAGGCGGCGGAGGCTGGTGCAGCGCTGGCCGGCGGTGCCGACGGCGGCGAAGAGGGAAGCGGTAAGCACCAGGTCGAGGTCGGCGTCATCGGTGACGATGATGCCGTTGTTGCCGCCCAGCTCGAGCAGGGAGCGGCCCAGGCGCTCGGCGACCACGGTGCCGATTTTGCGACCCATAGCGGTCGAACCGGTGGCCGAGATCAGCGGCACTCGGTGGTCGGCGACCAACGGGCCACCGACCGCGTGGCGGTTGCCGACGGCAAGATTAAAGATCGGTGGCGCGCCCGCCTCCTTAAGAACCTTCTCGGCGATGCGGGTGACGGCGATGGCGGTCAGCGGCGTCTGCGAGGACGGCTTCCAGACCATCGAGTCTCCGCAGACGGCGGCGACGGTCGAATTCCAGGCCCAGACCGCGACCGGGAAGTTGAAGGCGGTGATGATGCCCACCGGACCGAGGGGATGCCACTGTTCGTACATCCGGTGTTGGGGCCGCTCGGAGTGCATCGACAGGCCGTAGAGCTGACGCGACATGCCGACCGCGAGATCCGCCATGTCGATCATCTCCTGAACCTCGCCCTGGCCTTCGGACAGGATTTTGCCCATTTCGAGGGTCACCAGACGAGCGAGCGCATCCTTATGCTGGCGCAGCTCGACGGCGAGCAGCCGCACGACTTCGCCGCGCTTGGGAGCTGGCCAGGTCCGCCATTCCTTGAACGCCTCGGCGCTGGCCGCCATCACCCGTTCATAGTCGTCGGAAGTCGCCTGACGGACGGCGGCGATCGCTTCGCCGGTGGCGGGATTGAAGGAATGAATCAAGTCACCGCCGGTATCGATCCAAGAGCCGTCGAAGGCCCCCGAATTCTCGGCTTCGATGCCAAGCTCGTCGAGCACGGCTTGAATATCAGTATCTGCAAGAGTCGCGGTCGTCATGGGGCAATCTCCTGTGTGCGCCGCTGGGAAACGGCTGAGATGGGAAACGGATAGGGGCTATCCGGAAAGGTCGAGGCCAGAAAGCCAAGGATAGCGCAATCAAGCCTCTTTGTGGTGCTCGGCCACCCGCTCGACGAACTTCCGAAAACGGGTCGGTGGGCGGCCTAACAACCAGCTCAGCACCTGAGGATTGCCGCGCAAGCCATAGCGCTCGTAGTAGCGGAACATGCGGGTTAACGTCTCGACTTGATAGCGACCGAGGCCGGCAGTTTCGGCTTGAGATCTCCAGACGTCGAGGGGCACGACTTCGACCCGGATCGTGCGGTCGAGACTCTTGCCGAGAACCTCTGCCACTTCTAGCTGCGTCAGATCATCGGAGCTTGCTAGCTCGTAGGTGGCGCCGTCATGTCCGAGCTCAGTCAGCACTCGAGCTGCGACTTCGGCGACGTCGTTGAGATCGACCAGACTGATCCGGGACTCCGCGGCATAGGGAACTCGATAGATCCCTTGCCTGATGACGTCATTCCAGCCGGCGAGAAGGTTTTGCATGTAGGCGGCCGGTTGCAGAAGGGTGATCGGCAGGCCAGATTCGAAAAGCTTTTCTTCGACTCGCAGTTTGTTCCAGTGGTGGGGCATCGCCTCGGTCTGTGGGTGCAGGACCGAGTGATAGACCAGTTGCTGGCAGCCTGTAGCTTGGGCCGCTTGAATGACTGCTTCGCCGATGGCGATCTCCCGAGGGTGCATGTTGGGGCAGATATGGTAGATCGCTCGCGTGTCTCGAGCGGCAGCGGTGACGTCGGCGATATTGAGCAGGTCACCGATCGCGACTTCAACGCCGAGCTGGGTGAGCTTTGCGGCCTGCGACTCCCGAAAACAGAAGGCACGGACGGCTTGGCGACATTTAGTCAGCGCTTGGATCACCGCCTGCCCGGTCTTGCCAGCAGCACCGGTGACCAGAATAGGAGCCTGGGATTTTGTCAGAGTAGAATCATTTAGCATCATACGGTGTGATTCTGTCACCGAACTGGAGAAGATATGTCTTGGATCATCATTGGATTACTCGGCCTCGCAGCGATCTTTCTGGTCTTCAGCTTGATCAAGAAAGTGATCAAGCTGGCCTTGACGGCGATATCTCTGGCGCTTTTAGCGGTCGGCATCTGGTATGTCTGGAAGCAGGATCCGCCAGAAGTTCCAGCGTCGGTTCGCCAGGCTGGAGAAGACGCTGCCGAGCGATTCAAGGAAGTGGCCGGCGAAGCGGTCGAGCGGGCCGGAGAGGCAGTGAAGCAAGGGGCCGAGCAGGCGATGGATCGGGCCGGGGAAGCGATCCAAGAAGGTGCTGAAAAGGCGGTCAATGAGATGGGCGAGGCCGTTGAAGAGGGCGCGAAGCAGGCGAAGGAGAAAGCTGCCGAGACGGCTGAAGCCCTGCAGGAGGAGGCTGCTGAGCGAAGAGATCGGGCCAACTCCGGCGGTAAGTGACGCCGAGCGAATGCACTTGCGCTGGCCGAGGGGTCGACTCGGCTCCAACCCTCGACGTCGTCTTTGGTTTGTCGGCCTGCTCCTCGTCGGCCTGCTGCTCCTCGCCAACTGTTCGAATCTCGGTTACGTCGGCCAGGCGGCCTGGGGACAAGGGCGAATTCTGCTCAAGCGCCAAGCCATCTCTCGGCTGCTCGACGACCCGGATACCCCTGAGCACCTCAAGGTCAAGCTGCGGCGGGTCGAGCGCATCCGGGAGTTCGCCATCGAGCAGCTCAGCTTGCCCGCCGGTGGCAGCTATCGCTCTTATGTCGAGTTGCCACCAACGTCGGACGGCGGACGGCGAGATGCTGTGGTCTGGAACGTGGTCGCGGCGCCGGAGCTGTCGACGATACCGCTGACTTGGTGTTTCCCGGTCGCTGGCTGCGTGTCCTACCGCGGATACTTTTCAGAGGCTCGAGCGCGTCGTTTTGGCGATCGCCTGAAAGCCAAGGGTTATGACGTCAGCGTCGGCGGTGCGGCCGCCTATTCGACCCTGGGGTGGTTCGAGGATCCGGTACTGTCGACAGTGATCGATGATCCGGAACCTCATCTGGCCGGCTTGATTTTTCATGAGTTGGCCCATCAGCAGATCTACGTTCAAGACGACACTCAGTTCAATGAGTCGTTCGCCACCGCAGTCGAAATCGAGGGGATCCGCCGCTGGTTGAATGCTGACGGTCAACCTCAGTCACTGTTGACGGACTACTTGGCTCAGCAGCAGGAGCGAAAGGAAGTCACGAGTCTCTTGCTCAACACCCGCGTTCAATTGCAGGACGCTTATAACCAAGACCAAACCGAGGCATGGAAGCGGAGCCGCAAGCAGGAGATCCTGGCTCAGCTTCAAGGCGCGCTGCAAGCCTTGGAGCGGGCGCGAGCCGTCGAAGGCGGGACCTCTGCCGGACGCTGGGGGGCGCGCTTGCTCAACAACGCCGATTTGGTCTCAGCCGGCGATTATCACGGCCTGGTCGAGGATTTCAGTCGACTGCTGAAACGACATGACGGGGATCTCGAAGCCTTCTACGGCGCGGTCCGGGTGCTGGCCGAGCTCTCCGCAGAAGAGCGCGCAGACCAGCTTTCGCAGTAGGACTGGTCTCCAAGACTCGACTTGCTGTCTCAAGCCGTGCTCGCGGCCTGGCTTCGCGCTATACTTAAACCACCGACGACGGAATACGCTCTCTGATTTCCCGACATCAACCTGGGGGATCACCGCCGTGGTGAAGACAATTTTCCTTTCTCTGTGCCTCGCTGGGGTTGCGGGTGCAGCGTTGCTCTATCTACCAGCCTCGTTTCTGGAGCCGACGCGCAGCGATCCGCAGACGGTCGCGCTTTATGAAGCGAGAGGCGAGGAACACTTTGCCCGCATCCTGTCGGGCCGCAACTTGGATCGCCCGTTTCCGCGAATGCCGGAACGGCCGGACAATCCGACCACCACGGCAAAAGTGGAGCTGGGGCGACTGCTGTACTTTGATCCGATGCTCTCCGGCGATAACGACGTCTCATGCGCCCACTGTCATCACCCGGACCTTGGCCTATCGGACAATCGCGGTCGATCGATGGGCAAAGGAGGCCAGGGACTGGGGCCTGCGCGTCAGGGCGGCGCGAAGCTTCGGCGGGGCTCGCCCACGGTGTGGAATGCGGCCTTCCATCACTTGCAGTTCTGGGACGGTCGGGCCCGCGATCTCGAAGAGCAGGCCGCCAAGCCGATCCAAGATGAAAATGAGATGGCTCAGGATCCGGCCGAGCTCGAGCAGGAATTGCGCGCTGTCCCGGAGTACCAGCGTCTGTTCAAACGAGCCTTCGGCAACGGTAACGGCAACGGCGAGCCGATCACCTTTGAACACGTCACCTTCGCGGTAGCATCGTTCGAGCGCACCCTCTTATCTCAAGCCTCTCGTTTCGATCGCTATGCCCGGGGAGAGCGCGACGCACTGTCGGATTCCGAGCGACGCGGCCTCAATCTCTTTCGGTCGCTCAAAACCCGCTGCTTCGAATGCCACGGCCTGCCGACCTTCGCCAACCCTGACTTCAAGGTCATTGGCGTCCCCGATCCGGACGATTTAGAGGCCCCTGACCTCGGTCGCGCGGAGATTGCCGGCGGGCCAGCCTATGCCCGAGCGTTCAAGGTGCCGACTTTGCGCAACGTCGCTCTGACCGCTCCTTACATGCACAACGGCCAGTTTCAGACTCTGGCGGAAGTGCTCGACTTCTACGCGCAAGGGGGGGGTGTCGGGCAAGGACTCGAGCTAGCGAATCTCGACGACAAGATCCGCAAGTTCGATCTCACCGACACAGAAAAGCGGGACCTGATCGCTTTCCTGCACGCGCTGACTGACGAGGCCCGTAAACCGGCAATCCCGGAAGCGGTGCCTTCGGGCCTACCGGTGGTGGCGAGCCTGAAGAATCAGTCACCGGAGCTGGCGGCGTTTGAGCCCGAGCCGCGAGAAGTCCGGGAGAGAGTTGTGAGACGCGAAGGCAATCGCCTGACGGTCCGACCGGGTGACCTCATTCAGGACGCGATCGATGCGGCCGCCGCCGGGGATGAGATCGTGGTGATGCCGGGGGTTTACCATGAAACTCTGACCCTCGACGTCTCCGGCGTCACTCTCGTGGGTGAGACGGCGGGAAAGCGGGCGGTGCTCGACGGTCGGGGGCAACTGGCGGATGGCATCATCGGTTCCGGTTCAGATCTTGAGCTTCACGGTTTCGTGATTCGTGATTACACCGCGAACGGGGTGATGATCAATCTTGGGACGAATGTCGTCTTTCGCGATCTTCAGGTCGAAAATACCGGCCTCTATGGGCTCTACCCGGTCGAGGTCGTGGGGGTTCATATCGAAGGCTGTTCGGTGACCGGGGCCAGCGATGCCGGGATCTACGTCGGCCAGTCGAAAGACATCGTCGTTCGGGGCAATCGAGCGTTTGGCAACGTCACTGGAATCGAGATCGAGAACTCGCTCGACGCCTTGGTCGAGGACAACGACGTGACTGACAACGCCGGCGGCATCTTGGTATTTGCCTTGCCTAACGTGCCGTCGAAGGTGGCGCGCGGATGCCGGGTGATCGGTAATCGGGTGGTGGCCAACAATCATGAGAACTTCGCGGATCCGACCGCGATTGTTGCTGGCGTGCCTTCGGGCACCGGCATCATGATCCTGGCGGCGGATGATGTCGAGGTGACCGCCAACGAGATCCGTGACAATCATTCTTTCGGCGTCGCGGTTGCCGGGCTGGACAGCGAGTTCGGCGAGGGCTCGACTTACGATGTCGATCCGACTCCGGAGCGCTGTTGGATCCACGGCAACACGATGGTCAACAACGGGAGCTCGCCATCGCAAAAGATCCTCGACGCTGGCTATCACGGTGCGGATCTTCTTTGGGATCTTTCCGGATACGACAATAGTTGGGATCAGCCGGGAGCCTCCAGCTTGCCTTACATCCTGCCGGGCAAGGCCTGGTCCAAGCTTCGGCGCCGGGCGAATGATCGGCTCTGGCGACTGCTGGTGGCGGTCTCGGGTTAAGGCCAGACGTCCTGGCCTGTCCTGAAACCTGACGGGCTGCTAGTCTTCCGGCCGTGGGCACGAGCGATCTTCTTATCGTCGCTGGCGAGGCGTCTGGCGACCTGCATGGTGCGCGACTGCTGACCGAGCTTCGGCAATTGTCTCCTGAGGTCCAACCCTTCGGTTTGGGAGGCGACGAATTGACGGCGGCGGGTTTGGATGCGGTCGCTCATAGCTCCGAGATCGCGGTGGTTGGCATCGTCGAAGCTCTCAAGATTCTGCGCCGTGCCCGAGAGATCTTCGATCAACTGGTGATCGAGGTCGATCGTCGACAAGCCCGCTGGGCGGTGCTGATCGACTCGCCGGACTTCAATCTACGATTGGCCAAGAAACTGAAGGCCCGAGGCGTCCGGGTGATCTATTACATCAGTCCCCAGGTTTGGGCTTGGCGGCGGGGTCGGGTCCGCACGATCCGCCGCCTGGTCGACAAGATGCTGGTGGTCTTTCCATTCGAAGCTGACTTTTACCACCGCTATGACGTCGACGCGACCTTTGTCGGTCATCCGCTGATCGACGAAGTGCCGGTCTTGCCGCAAGCTTGGGATCGCGTCGAGGAGTTGCCCACTTTGCATCCTTCGGGCTCGCCTTTTCGGATTGCGTTACTGCCGGGCTCGCGCAACAGTGAAATCGAACGTCTGTTGCCGATTCTGTTGGCCAGCGCCGAACGAATCTCGGCAGAACTGAAGGTCCATTGGCGACTGATCCGAGCGCCGACAATCCCATCATCCAAGCTGGAAGAGGCGCTAGCGACGACCGATCTGGAGATCGAAGTGATCTCCGAGAACCGCTTGCCCGTCGTTGCCTCTTGCCACCTGGCTTTGTGCGCGGCGGGGACGGCGACGGTCGAGGTCGGACTCGCTGGCACACCGATGGTCGTCGTCTACAAACTCAGTCCGTGGACCTATTGGATGGCCCGGCTGCTCGCACACGCCACCTACGCTTGCATGGTCAACGTCCTGCTCGACCGGGAAGCAGTCCCCGAAATGATTCAGCACGATGCCGAGCCCCATTTGATTGGTCGCCAGGCGATCGATCTTTTGACTGATCCGGAGCGCCTGAGTGCGATGCGCGCGGATCTGGCCCAACTCCGCGGAGTACTGGGAGAGCCGGGTGCTAGTCATCGGGCGGCGGCTGAGGTCGAGCGTTGCTTGATGTCTGCGTGAGAGCCCGCAGGAGCTACGGCTCAGGATCGGCGCTACCGGTCTGTCTGGGACGGTATACACTGAAGAAATCAGCTGAGAATAGGGTTGGAATCAGCGTGAGTAGGCGGGCTAGATGGTCTTGAGGAAATCTCCGGGCATGAGGTTCCGCACCCGCGACTCCGTCTGGCGATGGCTATTCCTAGGGCTCGCTGCGATGCCGGTGACGGCCGCGGTACCAGCGCCAGATCCGGAGAAGCGAATCAGCCAGTTTGTGCATGATGCCTGGCAGGTCGAAGATGGACTGCCCTCGAACGACGTCCTGGCGATGGTTGAGAGCCGTGACGGTTACCTCTGGTTGGCGACCCGCGGCGGCTTGGCTCGCTTCGATGGTGTGCGTTTTACCGTTTTTAATATGGAGAATTCGAAGGAGCTGACGTCCGATGATCTCGGTGCGTTGGTCGAAGGCCCCGACGGCAGCCTTTGGATCGGCAGTCGCGGTGGCGGGCTCTTTCGTTTCCATCGAGGACGCTTCACCGCCTACCCAGCGCCGACTCCGGCGGCCAACGACATGCGTGCCCTGGCATTCGACCGGCAGGGCACTCTCTGGATTGGCACCCTGGGCGGCCTGTGGCGATGGCGCGAACAACGCTTGGAGAAGATTGAAGATCCGCGGGTCGCCGACGCCGACGTCCGCTCGCTACATGAAGACGCCGCCGGCACTTTATGGATTGGTACTCTGGGGCATGGGGCCGTCTATCGTCAGCAAGGGCGCTTTGACGCCTTCACGGCGACCGAAGGCTTATCCAATGATCAGGTGGACATCGCCTACCCGGCCCCCGATGGAACGGTTTGGATCGGAACGTCGGAAGGTCTGAATCGACTCCGCGAGGGGCAGATCCGAGTGCTCACTGAGGCGGACGGCCTGGTCAACGACGATGTCACCGATCTTCTCCAAGATAGCGCCGGCTCGTTGTGGATTGCGACCGATAAAGGCTTCAGTCGGTTCCGTGACGGCCGGTTCGACAGTTTCACGTTTCGCGCCGACCTGAGCGCGGATCTGGTCCGCTCTTTGCTCATCGATCGAGACGGAACGCTCTGGGTCGGCACCTATGGCAGCGGGCTGCATCGCTTCAAGGACGGTCGAATCACCGCATTCACGACCCAGGAAGGGCTTTCGCACAACAAGACTTGGGCTTTCTACGAGCACTCGGACGAGCTTTTGATCGGCCTCGATCTGGGCGGCATCGACCGTCTTCGCGACGGACGGGTCGAATCGTTTCTGTCAGCGGCGGAGCTGGCGGGCGACGATACTTATTCCCTCCTGGTGGATCCTTCGGGAACGACTTGGGCTGGAACCGCCCGCGGGCTCGTTCGTTTCGACGGTCGCGATCTTCGCAGGTTCACGACCGCCGACGGCTTGAGCGATTCACAGGTACGGATCGTTTACCAAGATCCGGCGGACCCTGAAGTTCTGTGGTTAGGAACCATAGGTGGCGGTCTCCATCGGTGGTCGAATGGCGACATCAGCCTTCTCGATACCGCTGCGGGACTGTCCCACAACAACGTGCGCGGGATCTACCGTGATGCGGCCGGAGACCTCTGGGTCGGGACCGAAATCGGATTGAATCGCATTCGCCATCAGGAAATCACCGTCTTCACGACCGCCGACGGTTTATCGAGCAATGCGATTCGCTCTTTCTATGAAGTTCCGGGCGGCGATCTTTGGATCGGGACTCGCGGCGGCGGCCTGACCCGCTACCGCGACGGCGCCTTCACCACCTACACCTCTCGCGATGGCCTGCCACATAACGACATCTGGGCGATCGTCGAGGACGAGGCTCAAAACCTCTGGTGGAGCTCCGACCAGGGGATCACTAAGGCTCACCTGACGGACTTTGAGGCTTACGATGAAGGGCGTATCTCGGCGGTTCCGACCCGCTCCTTTGGTCGAGCCGATGGCATGAAGACCGTCGAATGCAACGGCATCGGTTATCCGGCGGGCCTCAAGACCTCGGACGGCATGCTGTGGTTTGCGTCGGCGGGTGGCGCGGTACGGGTCGATCCCAGGCGCGAACCCTTGCCGCCGCCGCCGGTCTACATCGAGTCCATTCTTGCCAATCAAGCCTCGATCGATCTGGCCGGGCCGATCCATCTTGCGCCCGGTCAAGAAGACCTTGAGATTCACTACACCGCACTTCATCTGCATGACGCCGAACGCTTACGCTTCCGGTACCGCCTGGAGGGATACGATCAAGAATGGGTCGAGGTCGGCACTCGAAGAACGGCCTTTTATACCCATCTACATCCTGGCGACTATACGTTTCGGGTGGCCGTCAAGAGCCACGAGAGTGACGGTCATGACGCGGAAGCCTCGATTCGATTTTCCCTGGCGCCACATTTTTATGAGACCTGGTGGTTCCGCCTCCTCGCCGTCGGTGCTCTCGGCCTGCTCGGTAATTTCGGTTATCAAATCCGCACTCGGACGATTCGCGAGCGCAACCGTCGATTGACGGCAGAGATCAGCCAGCGCCGGCGGGCGGAAGCTGAACGCGAGCGCTTTGTCGGCGAGCTCGAAGCCAAAAACGCGGAGCTCGAGCGCTTCGTGTACACCGTGTCCCATGATCTCAAGAGCCCGATCGTGACGATCAAGGGTTTCATTGGCCTCTTGCTCCAAGACGCGGAAAGCGGCGATCAGCAACGCCTCAAGCACGACGCCGAGCGCATCGCGGCCGCGGCAGAAAAGATGCGCCGCTTGCTCGACGAGTTGCTGGAGCTTTCGCGCATTGGACGCCAGCTCAATTCGCTGGAGGAAGTGGATCTCGGCCGATTAGCGCAAGAAGCCGAGGAACTGGTCTCTGGCGTTCTCGATGCCCATGGGGTGGAGCTTCAAATCGCAACCGATCTACCGCGGGTTTCCGGAGACCGGATCCGCTTGCTCGAGGTTTACCAAAATCTGTTCGAGAATGCCGCGCGTTTCATGGGCGAAGAATCCGCGCCTCGGATCGAGGCCGGCGTCCGCCGGCAAGACGACGAAAATGTCCTTTACGTGCGCGACAACGGCATCGGCATCGCGCCGCGGTATCACGACAAGGTGTTTGGCCTCTTCGAGCGACTGGATCCCGAAACCGAGGGCACCGGAGTTGGTCTGGCCTTGGTCAAGCGAATCATCGAAATGCACGGCGGTCGCATCTGGATCGAGTCTCGAGGGCAGGGGAGCGGCACCACGTTCTGCTTCACCCTGGCACCGGTGCTCGAGGAGCAAGTGCCCGTCAGCGACGGCTAGCGCCGATCCCGAGGTTAGCGAGGCAGGCCTCGTCACTGATCCTCGAGTAGAGTCAGTGCAGCCGCCAAATCGTTCGCTTGTTCCGGCGCAGTTTCGGTTTGCCAGCGGATGATTCGCGGAGTCTGTACCTTGAGACCGGACTTGCGCCGTGTTGCCCGCTCGAGGCCGTCGAAAGCCAGGGTGAAGACCTGGGTCGGCTCAACCGCCCGTACCGGACCGAAGCGTTCGACGATATGACGACGGACAAAGACGTCGATCGGCCGCAAATCCTCGTCGCTCAGTCCACGCCAGGTACGGGCGAAGGGAATGAGCTGCTCGCCTTGCCAGAGACCGAAGGTGAGATCGCAATAATAGGCCGCGCGTTTGCCTCGGCCGCGACGGGCATAGATCAGGACGGCATCGAGCTGCATCGGCTCCGGGTCCTCGGCGGCGGCGGTCGGAGACGCCTTGCCGCCGACCTTCAGCAAGGCATGATAAGCCTCGGCCGTCGGCTCGAGGCCGTTCTCGAGTTGTTGCGCCAGCGTCGACGGATCCCCGCCCTCCAACTTGGCGAGGGCTTGGGCGACTTGCCGTCGCTGGATCGGCGGTCGCAAGCCGCCGATCAGCAGCTTGTTCCAGACCAGCAGCTGCCGCTCGTCAAGCTCTCTCCAGGCCGCGACCACCGCCCGCTGGCAAGGCTCGGGCGACTGGGTCGCGAGCGGCAACAGGCGATCTTCGATCCAGGTCTGAAGCGTCCCTCGACTGCCATCATCGCGGGTCGGCAAGAGGAGAGTTGCGGTTTCCGCCAGGTCGGTCACCGCTTGCCGACATTCGGTGAAAAGCCAATCGGGGATGCTGATGATGTCGCAGGTCCACGTCCGCAACCGGCGCGAGGAGATCGTCTTCGGTGGCCCGTCGCCCGCTAGCAGGACCAGAGCCCAGGCGGCATCTTCCGCAGGCGCCCGTCGCAGGTAGTCGGACAGGAGCGCGGCCTGCTCCTCGGTCTCGTCGGTCGCTTCGAGATTGGCGTAGAGGTTCGCAAAGGCTTTCACGAGACGGCCTCTTGGGAAGCGGACCGCCGGCTTCGGCCAAACGGGAAACCGGCGTCGACGGCTTGAGCCTCGAGCCCACACTTCTCGCGGAGCCAACGAACCAAAGCTTGCCGATAGCCATGGGTGACCCAGACTCGCTCGGCGCCGGTGGCCTGGATGACGTCGAGCGTTGCTGGCCAGTCCGTATGGTCCGATAGGGTAAAGCCCCGATCGACTGCCCGTTGACGTCGGTGGCTTCGGACCCGCATCCAACCGGACGCGAAGCCGGTGGACACGTCGCCGAAGCGGCGCATCCAGGGGGTGCCGAGAGCGGAAGGTGGCGCCACTACCAGTGCTCGGCGCCAGTTGGTTCGGGCCGCGGCGTCCCCGACGTAGGTGGTCATCGGCAGCTCGATGCCGCTCGCCCGATAGTCTGCATTGAGCTTCTCGACCGCGCCGTGGGTGAAGATCGGCCCGATCGACGCATCCACCCCAGCGAGCAGACGCTGAGCTTTGCCCAAGGCATAGGCCAAGAGCAAGCTAGCCCGGCCGGCGTCTTGATTCTGCCGCCACCAGGCGTCGACCTCGGCCAGGATCTCGGCTTGCGGTCGCCAGCGAAAAATCGGCAGAGCGAAGGTCGACTCGGTGACGAAGAGGTGACAATGCACCGGCTCGAATGGCGAGCAGGTCGGATCGGGATCGCTCTTATAGTCTCCCGAGATCACCCACACCTCGCCTCGATGCTCCAGTCGGACCTGTGCGCTGCCGAGAATATGGCCGGCCGGATGCAAGGAAATGCGAACGTCGCCGATCGTTACTGCTTCGCCGTAGTCGATGGCCTCGATCTTGGCGCTGGCCCCCAGACGTCGACGCAAAACTCGCTCGCCTTCTCGCGCCCCCAAGTACCGCTTGCATCCCGGGCAGGCATGGTCGGCGTGGCCATGGGTGAGGACCGCTCGCTCGACCGGTTCCGAAGGGTCGACGTAGAAGTCGCCCGCCGCACAATAAAAGCCCCGTTCGGTAGGTTCGATCAGCATATTCACTTCGAGGGGCGTTGAGGGAGGACGGATCGTGGCCCGACGGGCCGGGCCACGATCAGAGCCTAAGTCACCCTCGACGTCAAGCCAGGGCCGAGAGTGCCCCTGCGGTCAGAATTTGGTCCTTGGTGAGAAAAGGTCCGTCGGGGTCTTCCGGATCCGGAAAGGCCGCCGGTGAGGAGAACACCTGAAAGTCGTCCGAGGTGTTGGTGATGGGGGGAGAGCTGGCGCCAAAAGTGTCGACTTCCCGCAGAAAACCGAAATCGCCCCAAGGGTCGTCGTCATTCGGCCGTCGCCGTCGGGGTTTGAGGCCGAGCGCGACGGTTCGATGCACCGCGATACCCTCGGTCCCAGGGTCCGGATTGTAGACAAAGCCAAAGAACAAGACCTGGCCGCGCAGAAAGGGGGAGCCCGAGTCGCGGCCACGCAGTGCAAAGACGCCGGTGACGCCCAGATTCGAGGTATAACGCAGGGCCCTCAGCAAGTGGTGGGTCGGATCGCCCACCTCCGCCGGTGGCGCCGATTCCAAGCCCAGCAGCTCGATCGTGAGCGTGACGGCCTGAGCATAAGGGGCCGGTTGCGGCAGGTCCTTGTCCTTCAACTGGTAGTACTGCGCCCCGGGTATGGAGAGAAAGGTGACGGCGGGTACCTCGGTCCATCGTTTCAAAGTCGCGAATTTCGCCTCGTCGCCTGGATTGAAGTCTGGGTGCCACACGTGTGTCATCGCATCACGGGTCATGACAGAATTCCCTTCTTGTCAAGGTATTTGTAGAAACCGAAGCGATCGCTTCGCTTCGCTTCAATCCCGTTAACGCAATGCCGTTTGAAAAAAGTGTCACCCCCGAGTCAGAAGCCGTGCCGGAGGCATCGCTATCCCGACTCCTGGCCGCCGTACGCCGTGGCGAGCCAGGAGCGGTCGACCAGTTGATGCCGCGGATCTATGAACCGCTCAAGGAGGTGGCACACCGTCAGCTGCGTCGCCGCCCGAGTCGTACTCTGGATACCACGGCGCTGGTCCATGAGGCCTATCTCAAGCTGGCCGAAAACCAGCCGGCGGGCTGGAGCGATCGCGGTCACCTGCTAGCGGTGGCGGCGACCGCCATGCGCCATATCTTGATCGACTATGCGCGCCAGCGAGGAGCCAGGAAGCGCGGTGGGGCCGAGCAGGCTCTGCCGCTAGATGAGATCGATCTTGGGGCTGAGCTTCCGATCGACGGCATTCTGGCGGTGGATCAGGTGTTGGCGTCCTTGGCCGACGTCGATCCGCGACTGGCTCGGCTCGCGGAGCTACGGATCTTCGGTGGCTTGACCTTCGAAGAAGCCGCTCCGGTGCTCGGGCGATCGTTGAGCACGGTCAAGCGCGACTGGCTCAAGGCTCGGGCGTTCCTCCATCGAGCCCTGGCGGACTGGGCGTAGGGGATAGGTGGCCGAAGCCCCCGATCGCCAGCGTTGGCGACAGATCGACGCGATTCTCGACTCGGCCCTGGAGTTGCAAGGGCCGGAGCGACAGGAGATCCTCGACCAAGCCTGCGGCGACGACTCGGAGCTCCGGCAGGAGGTCGACGCTCTGCTGCGTGCCAGCGAGCGAGAGCTGACGCTGCCGGGTTTATCAACAGCGGTCGCGGCAGCTCTGGGGACCGACGAGCTGGCGCCGGGGCAGAAGATTGGACCCTACTTGCTGCTGCGCCGGGTCGGCCGGGGTGGCATGGGAGATGTCTTCGAAGCCGTCGATTCGAGGCTCGGTCGACGAGTCGCGATCAAGAGACTCGTCGGCCCTCGCGAGCCGTCGCGTAGTGAAGAGCGCTTCTTGCAAGAGGCACGCGCCGCCTCCGCCTTGGACCACCCCAACATCTGCACGCTTCATGATGTCGGCCACACGTCCGCGGGGGATCCCTATCTGGTCATGGCCTTCTATTCCGGACAGACCTTGGAAGCCAGGCTCGCTCCGGGGCCTTTGGCTTTCGACGAAGCTCGGGACCTGGCTGTGCAAATCGGTCGTGGTCTCGAGTGCGCCCATCAAGCAGGTATCGTTCACCGCGACGTTAAACCCGCCAATATCGTCGTGACGGAGCGCGGCGAGGCCAAGATCCTTGACTTCGGCATCGCCAGGATGCGCGGTGCCGCCCGTTTGACCGAGACCGGCTCGAACCTCGGAACGCCCGCCTACATGTCCCCAGAGCAGGCCCGAGGGGAGCCCGTCGATGAACGCACCGACATTTGGGGCTTGGGGTTGGTGCTGTACGAGATGCTGGCTGGCGCCAGACCCTTTCCTGGAGAGCACCCGCAAGCGGTGATGCACGCCATCCTGCACCAGGAACCGATGCCGGTGCGCCAACGACAACCTGAGGTGCCGCCTGATCTCGAGCGAGTGGTGACGCGTGCCTTGGCCCGGGATCTTGAGCGTCGCTACGGGTCGATGGGAGAGTTGCTCACGGAGTTGGAGCGCAAGTTGGAACCTGAGCCGCCGTCCGTCGGCCGCAGGTCTCAACTTCTGTTCGGTAGCTTCGGGGTCGCGTTGATCGTTTCGATCGCTGGCTGGTGGGCCACCGTCGAGCGTCAGCAGCAAACTTCGACCGGAGGCGGCAGCACGCCGCCAGCTGCAGTGGCGGTGGACTCGGCCCCCAGACGTTTGGCGGTGTTTCGCTTCGAAAACCTGAGTCGAGATCCGGAGATCGACTGGCTCGCCGCCGGCATCGCTGAGCTGCTGCTCACCAGTCTCTCTCAGTCCTCGCAGTTAGAAGTCCTCAGTTCCGGTCGCCTGGACGCGGTGCTCGAAGAGCTGAAGCTGGGATCAGGGACCCAGCCGAAAGCCACTCTCGATCAGGTCCGGGCGGCATCGCAGCAGGGGGATTTTGACGCCGCGATTCTCGGCAGCTTCGCGCGGGCCGGGGATTCCTTACGCATTGTTCTGAATCTGACTTCAGCGTCCGACGGCGAGACCCTCAAGTCGACCCAGGTCGATGGCGGTGACGCTGAGCTTTTCTCGATGATCGACCAGCTCGGCGCCACCCTACGGCAAGTTCTGGAGTTACAACCGGTCGTTCCAACAACCCGAGTCCAGGAGATCACCACTCCGTCGATCGGGGCCTGGCGTTTCTACACCGAGGCCCTAGCCCTCGATCGCCAGGGCAAACGTCCCGAGGCCATCGCGCTGCTCGACGCGGCCGTGGACGCTGATCCAGCCTTTGCTCTCGCGTGGGCCGCGCTCGGCAAGCTCCATAAGAATCTCGGCCGGTTAGCCGAGGCCCGAACCTTCACTCAGCGGGCGGTGGAATATGCGGATCGGCTGCCTCCCGGGCAGCGGTATGAAGTCGTCGGAGCTTTCCACGCTACCCGCTGGTCGACCCTGGGCTTGGCGCTCGAGGCCTATCAGGAAGCCGTGCATCTGAGGCCGGATCAAGAGACGCCTCGCAACAACCTGGCTAAGATCTACACGGATCTCGAGCACTATTCGGAGGCGGTGCGTGAATACCGCACGCTGATCGAAGGCGGGACCGAATATCTCGGCACGTTCGTCGCCCTGGCGAATGTCTATGCTGGGTTAGGACAATTTGAAACCGGGCAACGACTTCTTACAGACCTGGAGCAGGCACGCGCCGACGACTGGCTCTGGCATCTTCATCTCGGCTGGCATCTCATCGAGTGGGGGCGGCTGGAGGAGGCCCTGCAGCGAATCGACGAGGCGTCCCTTCGGCGTCCCGGGGAGTTCTTCGTCAGCTACACACGCTGGCGAGCCTTAGTGCTGCTGGATCGATGGCCGGAGGCAAGGCTTGAGGCGCAGAGCATGCAAGCCTCTGACAAGCCCTTCGAGCGGTGGCGAGGAGCCGTCTCTGAGGCTCGCCTTGATACCTTGCGCGGGAGATCCCAAAGCGCTCTTGCTGCCCTGGACGCGGCGATTCGGGCTTGGCCAGAGCCTGAGGCCTTCGCCGCTTTGGCTCGCTGCTGGAAAGCGGAGCTGCTGCTCGCTCGCGGCGAGCCAGCGGCGGCCCTGGCCGAGGCCCGAACGGCGATGAGAGAGGGGGAGGGGGAATGGCCCGGGCTGCACGCACGTTTTTGGGCGGCGTTGGCGGGTCAACGAACCGGACAGCCGGGGGCCGCCGATGTGCTGCTGATCGAATTGCAGGAGCACCTGAGTCGACAGTCCAACCCGGTGGAGGAGCGCCAACTCCATCAGCTCCGAGGATTGCTCGCCGAAGCGCGCGGGGATTACCCCGCGGCTCTTGAGGCTCTGCGCCGGGCAGAAGCGTTGCTCCCACCCCAAGGCGTCGAGTTTCACTGGCACGTCTATCCGCAGCACGTGCCGATCTGGGTCGCCCTGGGACGCGTCGAGTTATCGATGGGGCGGCCGGCGGAAGCGGCCGGCTGGCTCGCCAAGGCGGTCACCAGCGGCGCCGAACGTCTGGAATCGCCGCTCGCTTACGTTCGCGGTCTCTATCTCCTGGGGGAGAGCCAGCGCCGCTTAGGTCGCGCCAGCGAGGCCCGGAGAGAGTTCCAGCGCTTTCTGGCCCTCTGGCAAGACGGGGATCTGGACCGCGAATCGACCGAACGCGCCAGCAATTCATTGTGATGATCAACCGTCACCGGGCTGCTCGGCTGGGAGTGGCAAGATGACGGGCTGCACTTCGTGCAGGTGCTCGAAAAGATGGTAGACGCCCGGGTCTAGCATCAACTTCTGCTGTCGTTTGCTGAGCCCCAGTGCTTCCATCTGACGTTCAGGATCACTGAGGAAGGCCTTCATCCTGGCCCGATCAAGAGCGAGGATGGCAACATAACGGTCGAGGCGAAGGTGAGTCGAAGCGGTCTTTGAGGACATGGCGTCTCCTTCCTGCAGGTCGATTCGGGGGCTCGAACGACTTCGGGGCGCTGCTGAATGGCAACACGGCTATCGCTCGTCGTCCGTTCTATGGGTTCTTTAGAGATTAACGAGAAGTCGGTTCTGAAAAGGTTCATCGCCGCCCTCACCACCTAGCCTGAGCCGTGATTGCAAACTCCACCATCGGCAAGCTCATCCGAAAATCTCTGGCAATCGTAACGATTAATGAACTTACGACGTCGGCGTTTCCCGCCTGAGACGCCCACCTTCTTAAGCGCATCTACAACGCCTTTGCGCATCAACAAGGCGATCGAGGAGATAAATATGCCTGCTGCCGAGAGGATAGAACTCGCAAACTCGTGCTCTCCGGGAGTGACCGGGACGCCCAAGATCACTCCAGTCTTCACCAACTCCCACGATAACTCACAGATCTCGCCTTCAGCGACCGTCGATCCGGAGCGTTTGTCGGGTTTCGAGCCGGACGAGCAAGCGCGACTGCTGCGCATCGCCGGACACGTCCGCGGCATTCTCGAAGCCCTGGAGCTCGATCCGGAGGATCCCAACCTACGGGAGACCGATCTGCGGGTCGCCAAGATGTACACCGAGATGTTCCATGGTCTGCAAGAGGGCAACGAACCTCGGGTGACGACGTTTCCCAACGATGACGGCTACAGCGGCATGGTGGCCGAGTTCAAGATTCCTTTCTACTCGATGTGTTCTCATCACCTGGTGCCGTTCTACGGTCACGCCCACATCGCTTATGTGCCGACTCGGCACTTGGTTGGTCTGTCGAAGCTACCGCGCATCCTCGAGTTCTACGCCAAGCGTCCGCAACTTCAAGAACGCCTCACCGAGCAGGTGGTGACCTACCTCGAACGCAAGCTGGAGCCCAAGGGGGCGATGGTGGTGATCGAAGCGCGCCATCTCTGCGTCGAAATGCGCGGGGTTAAGAAGCCCGGGGCGATGACCGTCACCTCGGCGATCCGCGGCATCTTCGAGGAGCGCCCGATTCGAGAAGAGTTTCTCGATCTGCTCGGCCGCAGCTGACTCTTAGAAACGTGCGCGCTTTAGAACGACCAAAAGATCGGAATCAGGAGCGTCGCCAACAGCCAGAAAAGAATGTTGAGCGGAGCGCCGAAGCGAGTGTAGTCCAAGAAGCGGTAGCCGCCAGCGCCGTAGACCATGAGGTTGGTCTGATACCCCATCGGCGTCATGAACTCGGCCGAGGCTGCAAAGCAGACGGCGAAGACGAAGGGACGGGAGTCGACGCCCAAGGACGGGCCCAGGGCCAAAGCGATCGGTGCGACGATGATCGCGGCCGCATTGTTCGACACCATCTGGGTCAGGGTCGAGGTCACCAGGTAAACCGTAGCGAGTGCGACGTAGGGAGCGATCGCCGGGGACACCCATGAGGTGACGGCCAGAATACCGCTGGCGACAAAGTCGGCCGTGCCGGTCGAGACGAAAGCGGTGCCGACCGGCACGAAAGCGGCGATCATAAAGATCACCGACCAGTCGATCGAGCGGTAGGCCTCCTGTGGCTGAATCACTCTGAGCAGCATGAGCAGGACCGAGGCCACCAGCACCCCGGCGGAGATCTTCATCCAGCCCAAAGCGGCCGCCAGGATGACCAGCGGCAAGAGGGCGAAAATCAACCACCAGAAGCGGCCGCGGTGGAGCGCCACCTCCTGTTCTGAAAGGATCAGCATGTCGTTCGATTGTCGAAGCTTGTCGAGACGAGTGCGCGGGATCAGCAGTAGGAGGGAATCCGAGTAACGGAAGCGTACATGAGCCACTTTTTTGCGCAGGGTCTCTCGCACGCGACGCACCGCGAGCACGAAGCCACCGTACTGGCGGTGGAAATCCATCTCTTTGAGCGTGCGGCCGATCATGCCACTGTTGTGGGTGATCCAAGCTTCGGCAAAGACTTGACCATGGGCGGAGAGATCCTTGTCCGTCAGCTTGACGTCGGGCAAGAGGGCCACCCCAAGCTCTTTGCGCAAGCGCAGAATGTCATCAACCGTGCCTTGCACGATCAAATGATCGCCCGCCTGCAGCTTCATTCGACCGACGTCGGCGACATGATTCACGCCATCTCGGATCAGCTCCAACACGGTCACCCGGTAGCGCTGGTTGATTTCGGCCTCGATCAAGGTGCTACCGATCAGCTTGGACTTCTCATCGAGAATCAGCTCGGTCAGAAAGTCGCGCATGCTGTATTTCTCGGTCGCAGCCTCGGCGCGTTCCGGCAGCAAGCGTCGGGAGAAGACCAGGACATAAATCAGACCGGCAATCAGGAACACGATCCCCATGCGCGAGAACTCGAACATACGCAGAGGCTCTTCGCCCGCTTCTTCGACCACCGCCGAAACCAGCAGGTTGGTCGAGGTGCCGATCAAGGTCAGGGTACCGCCAAAGATCGAAACATAAGACAAGGGAATCAGGACTTTGCTCGGCGAGAGGCCGAGTTGACGGCAGAGTTTCATCACCAAGGGAATGGCGATCGCTACCATCGCGGTGTTGTTGAGAAAGCCGGAGAACACACCGACGCAACACAACAACACGCCGATCCCTAACCAGGGCCGCTGCCGCGAGCTTTCGCCCAGGCGCTCGGCCGCGACTTCAAGCACACCGGTCTTCATCAGCGCCTGGCTGAGGACAAAGAGCCCGCCGACCGCGATCACCGCCTTGGAAGAGAAACCCGCAACCGCGTCTTCAGCGCTGACAATCCCGGAGACGACCAGCACCGCCAGAATGCCGAGGGCGGTCACCTCGATCGGGAAAACTTCTTTGATGAACAGCACCAAGCCGATGCCCATCAACACCAACATGAACAAGATTTCAGGAGTCATCACGGAGGAATTTTATATCGAGTGTTATCTTTCGCGGGAACTTCCGCAAGAACTTCACTAGCCAGGATCGGCCACCGCCTACCGCAGACGCAGAAACTGATCTTACAGGCGATGAACCCACCCTTATTAAAAGTCGACAATGAACAGGAGATCGTGCTCGACGCCCCGCGTACGGCCGCATGGCTGGTGGCGGGCGTTCTGACGGTGGTCGCGATCGCAGTGCGCTGGTTGTTGCCCAACCTGTGGATGGCTCCCGCCGCTCTGCTGGTTTTCGCGGTCTGGGTTCTGACCGCGGGCTTGCAAGTCCATCGATTGCGTCTCGACCTCGAGCGCCGCGTTTACGCTTATCATCGCGGTTTTGTTCTCACACCCCCGCTTCGGCAGGGCAGCTTGGATGAAGTCTCCGGCATCTTCATCGAGTCCAATGAAGCTTCGGGCGGATTGGCGGCCAGTCGCTTGCGGAGTCGAATTCTGACCCTTAAGTTCGAAGGCTGGTCGGAAGCGGATGGCAGTTTCATGCTCGGCTTTCCGATGGGGCCAAGGGTCGCGCAAGATCAAGCTGCAGACTATGCCCGACGCTTGCAGACCCGGGTCGTCGACCGAACCGAAGAAGACGAAACGGCCGACGAAGATCAACCAACCGAAAGAGATGAGCCTGCCAAGGAGATCAGCCAGCCGAGGGAGAGTGAGCCGGTCGAAGAAGATGAGACGGCTGTAAATGAGCTGTAAAACCCGGGCCACTTTTGCTCCGAACCGATCTGGTCGTCGTAACTGACCAGTGAAGAATTCATGTTGTCGACGGGCACGCGGAAGGCCGCGGTGGCCCATTTTCATCCTGACTCGCCCAAGGAGCACGCCTTGACCTACACTCGCGTCGCCTGTTTCACAAGAAGTTTCACCCGCACCTGGATCTGTATCGCCGTGCTGGCCATGGCCGGGGTCGTCGGCGCGGAGCCTGGCCCTGGCACTCAGCGCGACTGGCCAGCCTGGAGCGGGCCCGACCAGAATCTGACCTCGTTGGGCAACGGTATTTTCGACCGGGAGAGCTTCGGACTCGAGACCCTCTGGTCCCGCCCTTTGGGCTCAGCCTATTCCGGCATCGCGATCGTGGATGGCCGACTGGTGACCTCATTTTCCGACGGTGAGGCCGATTATCTGGTGGCACTCGACGCCGCTTCTGGGATCGAGCAATGGCGTTATCGAATCTCGGACACCTATCAGGGGCATGATGGCTCCGACGATGGCCCGCTGGCGTCGCCGGCCATCGCCGAGGGGACGGTCTTTGGCTTGGGTGCCTGGGGGCGGCTTTTCGCGGTCCGACTCGAGGACGGTCAAGAAGTCTGGGCGCACGATCTGGTGCGGGCGGTCGGTGCGCGGAAGCCGGAATACGGATTCACGTCGACGCCGGCGGTGGTCGGAGATCTGGTCGTGGTCGAAGGCGGCGGTGATGAAGGGCGGTCGATTGTCGCCTTCGATCGTCACAGTGGCGAGCTCCGTTGGTCGACGGGTGAGGCGGAGGATGAGGTCGCTTACCAATCGCCCCAGGCCTTGACCTTCGGCGATCAGACGATTCTGGTCGCGGTGACCAATCAACACCTCTATGGCCTGGAGCCTGAGACCGGTGAGGCGCTATTTCAGCATCGCCATTCGGAAAAAGAGGGCAATGGGTTCGCGCAGCCGGTGCCGGTCGGAGACGATGCGATCCTGCTCACCGACTGGCCGGAGTCGGCGCTATTTCGGTTAGCAAATTCAGAGGGGACCTGGAACGTCGAGGAGGTTTGGCGGTCCCGGGCTCTGCGCGGTACCTATGCCATCCCAGCGCCTTATCAAGGCTACCTCTATGGTTTTAGCGGCAATTTTCTGACCTGTGTCGACGCCGCCACCGGCAAGACGGTCTGGAAGTCGCGTCCACCAGGCCAGGGCAATCTGGTGCTGGTCGACGGTCATCTGGTGATTCAGACTCGCTCCGGAGAACTGGTGGTCGCCGAAGCGACGCCGGAAGGCTATCGGGAGAAGACGCGAGTCCAGGCTCTCGATCGAGGTTACTTCACTCGGCCGAGTTTCGCCGGTGGTAAAGCTTATGTCCGCAACCTGACCGGCATTGCAGCGGTGGGCGTCACCGAGACAGGAGCGGGGAGCACTGACGAGCGGGTTGCCGCGGCCCAGCCGCTCCGTTCGGAGTGGAATCTACGCGGCAAGTTTGGCGATTTCGTCAAGAAATTGGTCGCCGCCGAAGACCAGGCGCCGATGATCGACCGTTTTCTGGCCGATCACCCGCAACTGCCGATCGTAGAAGATGGCCTGGTGCATTTTGTCTACCGGGGAGAGGTCGAAGACCTGGCGGTTTCGGGAAATCTTTTTCTCGAAGGCCAGGAACATTCGATGCGCCGTGTCGACGGGACCGATTTCTACTTCTTGACGGCCGAGGTGCCGAATGCCGCTCATTTCACCTATCGCTTTGCGGTCTTTGACGAGCCGATGACCGATCCGGCGAATCCTCGCCAGTTGGGACGGGAAGGGCAGGAGCAATCGGTCCTGACCACGGCCGACTGGCAGCCGGCGTCTTACTTGAGCGAGCCTGAAGGAGATCGCGGGCGGATCGAGAAGCTCAACTGGAAGAGCGAGCTTTTGGACAATGAGCGGGAAGTCCAAGTCTATCTGCCGACGGGCTATGACAAGAACGACGACTCGCGCTATCCACTGCTGGTCCTGAACCATGGTGATCAAGCCCTCGCCCTGGGAGGCCTCGACAACAGCCTCGACAACCTGATCGGCCAGACGGTGGCTCCGGTGATCGTGGCCCTCGTCCCACGGCGGGCCTGGGCGGAATTTGCCGGCTCGGCAACCGATCGATATGCCCAGGCGCAGGTCGAAGAGCTCATTCCGCTCCTCGATCGCAGTTTTCGGACCCAGGCCAAGCCTGAGTCAAGAGCCGTCATGGGACCGGGGAGTGCGGCATTTGCCGCGATCTATGCCGCGGTCAAGCATCCGGGGACCTTCGGCAAGGTCGCCGCTCAGTCCTATTATCATGGCGACCTGAAAGACGACCTGATAGCAGCTATCGATGGCCAGAAGCACCGCCTCGAGATTCTCTTCCACCGCAGTTCTCATGACTATCGCAATCCGGCCATCGGCTTGGATGCCCATGCTCAAACGGGGGAAGTCGTGGCTGCCCTGGAAGCGAAAGGCTATGAACCTCGTCTGATCGAGACCAGCGACGGCGCAGGTTGGGGCATGTGGCAAGCGCGCACCGGCGACATCCTGGAAACGTTCTTTCCGCTGAAGTAAGGTGGGATCGGGACGCCGGGAGGCTGGCGTCTGCGAGGTTGGGCTGCCTGGCCTCCACAGCATCTGCTAGCATGCGAGCGCTGTCCGCAACCTGGGCAGCGCTTCTATGAGACCAGGTCCAAGCCCATGATTGAAGAGCTTTTTCGGATTGGCTCGTTTTCTATCAGCCCCTTCGGTGTGATGCTGGTGGCGAGCCTGTTCTCTGCCTTCTGGCAGCTTCGCCGCACGATGGAGCACTATGGAATCGGTGGCGAGGAAGACGCCAGCAGCTTGGTATTTTCTGTCGGCCTCTGCGGAATCCTTGGCGGCAAGGTCTATTACACGATCCTCAACGGCGATTGGCGGCTGCTGTATGACCGCGCTGGCATTGTCTGGTACGGTGCTTTCATCGGTGGCTTCTTAGCGTTGCTGTGGACGATTCATCGTCGACAGCTGCCGTTCGCCCGCACCTTTGACGCCACGGCTCCGGGCCTGGCCCTGGGTTATGGCGTCGGACGGATCGGCTGTTTTCTCGTCGGGGACGATTACGGAGTGCCGACCAGCTTGCCTTGGGGCACGGTCTTCAAGGTCGGTCTGCCGCGAACCACGGCGGAAAATTTACGCGCCAGCTTCGGCGTCGAAACGCCGCCTGAGCTCATCGACCCCGAGGGGGGCTGGGTGCCGGTGCATCCGACCCAGCTCTACGAGAGTGGGGCGGGATTCCTCATCTGGGCTATCACCTTGATCTTGCTTCGGCGCGGAAACCTGCGACCCGGCAACCTCTTCCTGACCGCCGTGGCACTGCTCAGCACCGAACGTTTCTTGGTCGAGTTCTTGCGCGCCAAGGATGATCGCTTCTCCCAGCTTTGGGAGCCTTATAGCGGCTCTCTCGCGGACTTTACCTTGGCTCAAGCGATCAGCGTGGTGATCGTGATCGCTGCGGTCTCTGTCGCCTGGCGCAACCGTCTCCGAGACGCGTCTTGAGCGCGGAGGCCGAACACCCTTCACCGCCACGGGTGCTGACCATCGCCGGCTCCGATTCCGGCGGCGGTGCAGGCATCCAAGCGGACCTCAAGACCTTTGCCGCCCATAGTGTTTATGGGATGTCTGCGATCACGGCGGTGACCGCGCAAAACACCCGGGAAGTGACGGCGGTCGAAGAGATTTCGCCAACCGGAGTTGCCGCCCAGATCGACGCCGTTTTTGACGATATCGGCGCCGATGCGGTCAAGATCGGCATGTTAGCTTCAGTGGGCATCGTGCGTGCCGTCGCGAGCCGCTTGCGTCACTGGCAGCCGAAGTTCGTGGTGCTCGATCCGGTGATGGTATCCAAGAGTGGCGCACCACTTCTGGCCGACGACGCGATCTGTGCTTTGCGCGACGAATTGCTGCCACTGGCGACCTTGGTCACCCCCAATCTGCCAGAGGCCGAGCGCCTTACCGGCGTTTCCTTAGGTGCCGATGAGCATGGCGAGAGCATGATCGAAGCCGCCCAAGCTCTGGTCGATCGCGGCCCCGCAGCTCTGATCAAAGGGGGGCATGGTCGTGGCGACGAAGTGCTCGATCTCCTGCTGGACGAGGCGGGCGTGCGGCGTTTTGCACACCCCAGGCTCGATGTTTCCTCGACTCATGGCACAGGCTGTACGCTGTCGTCGGCGATCGCCGCGCGTCTGGCGTCAGGAGAGGCTCTGCGGCCGGCGATTCATGGCGCGATTGACTACCTTCAAGGGGCGATCGCCATGGCTTATCCCCTGGGCTCCGGCCAAGGACCGGTTCACCATCTCTATCGGATATGGGCACGATGAACTGCGAAAAGCGAATGCCACGAGACCTTGAGCGATCGCGGTCGACGCCGGGAGTTGCCGTATAATCGCCGTCTGTGCGGCGCCTTCTGAAGCGTCGGATCAGAGATGGAGATGATCATGACAAAGCTCAAAGGTCTGCTCGCCCTCTGCCTGCTGCCAGTCCTGCCTTTAGCGGCTCAAGAAGATCCGGCAGACGAGTTGCTGGCCGAAGCGCCATTCATCGACACGATCGACGTCAGCATCGTCAACCTCGACGTCTACGTCACAGACAAGAAAGGCAATCGCATCACCGGCTTGAAGAAAGAAGACTTCGAGCTCTTCGTGCAGAAGAAACCGGTCGCGATCACCAACTTCTATGCCGTCGAGGGCGGCGTTGCGCACACCGAGAGTGGTGCGCCGCTCGAGGCGCCGAAAGACCTCGATCCGCGGCTTGCCAGCGACCGGCGCCGTCGGGTGCCAGAAGATCAGCGCCTGCATTTGGTGGTTTACGTCGACAACCTCAACTTGCGGCCCTTCACGCGCAATCGTGCCTTGCGCTACGTGCGCACTTTCCTGCGCAATCGGCTGCGCCCCGGTGACGAGGTCATGCTGGTGACCTACGAGCGGTCGCTTCACATCCGTCATCATTTCACCAGTGATCCCGAGATCATCGGTTCAGCTCTCTACGAGGTGGAAGAGATGTCCGGTATGGGCGTCCACCTCGACTCCGATCGTCGCGACATCCTGCGCGACATCTACGAGGCAGACAACGTGAACGTGGTCCGCGGTCGTGCGACTCAATACGCCGAGTCGCTGTTTAGCGACATGCGTTTCACCCTCGACGCCCTGACCGAGATCGTTGACAACCTGGCTGGCTTGCCCGGACGCAAAGCGATCCTCTACGTCTCCGATGGTCTGCCGATGCGCGCGGGTGAAGACATCTTTCATGCCATGAACGAGGCGTTTCGCGATACCGCCGACAACATCTTGATGGATGGTTTGCGCTATGACCTCTCCCGTGAGTTTCAGAAGCTCACCAGTCGGGCCAATGCTCACCGAGTGACGTTCTATACCTTGGAAGCTGCGGGGCTGAGAACTTACTCTTTCATGGACGCTTCCAATTCTTCCATCGGCGGCGGCTCGCGCATCGATCAGATCCATTTCTCGAATATTCAAAGCACCCTACGGCTGATGGCTAGCGAGACCGGCGGCATGGTGTTGGTGAACACCAACAACTTTCAACCGCTGCTGGACCGGGTCGCTGATGACTTCGACACCTATTACTCCTTGGGCTTTAGCCCCGGATCTGCGGAGTCGGGCCGCTACCACCGTTTTCAAGTCAAGGTCAAAGGCCGTAAAGGTCTGGTGGTCCGCACTCGCGATGGCTATCGCGACAAACCGGTTTCGACCCGGATGTCGGAGGGCACGCTGGCAGCCCTGCACTACGGCTATCAGTCCAATCCTTTGGGCATCGAGATCATGATCGGTGACGAGCGGTCGCACTCCAGTGGCCAGATGTTGGTGACGGTCAAGGTCCGGATTCCGATCGGCAAGATCAGCTTCCTGCCCCAGGAGGAAATGCAGCGTGGCAAACTGCGGCTATTCGTCGGGGCCAAGGATTCTGACGGCGGCTTGTCACCGATTCAGGACTTGCCGCTGCCAATCGATATCCCACAAGCCGATTTCGAACGTGCCAAGGAACAGTTCTACGAATACAGCATGAACCTCATTATGCGAAAGGGTCGCCAGGTGGTAGCGGTCGGCGTCCGAGACGAAATCGGTGCCGTCAATGGCTTTGCCACCCGCGGCGTCTCGATCGGCGCCTCAAGAACCGGCCCCTGAAGAGTTCAAGAATCATGGCTCAACGTCGCGAGAAACGTCGCGAGACCTGGCGCGAAACTTTCGTCGCCCTCGGCGAAGCACTGATCGAAGTGCTGCGGGCCGAGGTGGCGATCATCACCGAAGCCTGGGCCAAGACCGGGCGCCACCTGGCCATCGCCCTAGCGATGATCGCGGGGGCCGGTTACGTGACTTTAGTCCTCCTACCGCCGCTCTTGATCTTCGCGGCGGTATTCGGTCTGCATGAAGGCCTTGAATGGCCACTCTGGGGGTCCGCCTTGACGGTCTCAGGTGTTGTGCTGCTGGTCGTCGGGCTGGTGGTGGGGCTCGCGGTGAGGCATGTGCAGAAACGCTGCGAAAACCCGGCAACTGTGGTCAGAGATCGCGTCGTGGATCATAAGGATTGGTGGAACAACCAAGTCCTCAAAGGCCTCGAAGGCAATAATCAAACCGCGGGAGAATCCGATGGCGACGATGACGCCTCAGAAGACCGTCGAAACCACGATGTCGGCGACCGATCGACTGGCGAAGAGCCGTCAGGATCTTGAAGCCCGTCTCAATGATGTGCGTCAGGCCTTGGATCGTGAGATCGGTTGGGCACCGACCGGCAAAACCTGGGTGGTGCCTCTCGCTGGCTTTGCTTGCGGTTTAGCGCTAGCGGCGTGGCTCGTCGCACGACGCCGCGACTAGACGCGTGGTCGGTAGACGCCGAGCCTAGCTGTCATGACTCAGCCGACAGAGGGATGCGAGTCGGACGCGTCTGCAAGCAGACGAGAACAGCCGCAGACTTGTCGCCTGTCGGTCGTTCAATCAGCCAGCTGACGCTTGAAGACCATCGCAATATTGTCGGTTGCGCCGCTCTTGAAGTTGACCGACGTCAACCCGACGAGCTCCCAACCGAGCTTACCCAAGCTGTCTAGCTCCGGGGTGTATGCTGGATCGAGACGGTAGTTCTCGCTCCGGATGTTGATGATCTTGTACTCCCAGCGTGTCATGCACCTCTCCCTTTGGATTTAGGCGCCTGGATGTCGGCCGACCTTGAATCCGCTGAAGTTTTGAATTCTCTGGCGCGAGAGATAATGAGGCCTGAAACTTTCAATCAACATTACGAAGTCTAACCGATTCAGGAAATAGAAGCAAAGGCCGTACGCGAGGAGCGAGTCTTTATGAGCCAAATTTGGACAGATTGCCTGTTGATTTTTACCAAGCCTGCGCATCCGGGCCGAGTCAAGACGCGCCTGATCGGCGAGCTCTCGGCTGAGCAAGCAGCGCAGCTGCACGCTGCCTTTCTCGGTGACGTCGGGGAACGCTTGGAGAGCGGTCGTTTTCACCTGCAGATTGCGTGGGCACTCGAGTCTGGCGAAGGCTATCCCGAGGGTTTGGTTCGAGGGGAACATGTCCGTCAGGTTGGCGCGGATCTCGGGGCGCGTCTTTACCAGGGCCTGTCGGAGGCAGCGCAGCGTTTTGACGCCGTCGCCGCGGTCGGCAGCGATCATCCGGAGCTTCAACCTGAGATCGTCGAGCGAGCTTTTGCCCAGCTTGCCGCTGGGGCCGACGTCGTGTTCGGGCCAGTGGAGGACGGAGGTTACTACCTGATCGGCTTGCAGCGACAGGCTGTGCGTCGAGAGCTTTTCGACAACATTCCTTGGAGCACCGAGCATGTGTTGGAACACAGCCTGGAACGCAGTCGACAGCTCGGTTTCGAGGTCGACCTGCTGCCACCCGGTCACGATGTCGACGTTGCTGAGGATCTACGCCGCCTGACGAATCGATTAGGTTCGAACGGTCAGAGCTGCCCTCGGACTCGGGCGCTCCTGGCCGATTGGGGATGGTTGAAAGAGGGGAGGGAGTCATGAGGATACTGACCGCGGACGAGATGCGGGCGGTCGACCGCCGGGCGATCGAAGAGATCGGGATTCCGAGCATGGTTTTAATGGAAAACGCGGCCGTCGGTGTGGCCGACGCTTTGGCGGAAAATTTTGCTGAGGCTGAATCGGTCGCTATCTTCTGCGGTCCGGGCAACAATGGCGGCGATGGTCTGGCTTTGGCGCGCCACCTGGACGCTCGCGGTTATGCCCTCCGACTCTTTCTCGTTCTACGCAACTCGCGGCCCGTCGGCGATGCCGCGGCTCAGCTCGAGATCTTGCGTCGTTCGGGGTTGCCGGTCGAGGTGGTCGACGCGGAAGCCGATCTCGATCGCCTGACTCTGGAATGCTCGGGCTTCGATCTGCTCGTCGATGCCCTCCTCGGCACCGGCCTGAGTCGGCCCCTTTCCGGTCATTTCGCCGAGTTGATCGAGCGGCTCAACACTCTCGGCCGACCGATCCTCGCCGTGGATCTGCCAAGCGGCCTCGATGGCAGCCGTGCCGAGCCTCCGGGACCGCATCTTCGAGCCCATCTCACCGTGACCTTTGCGGCCCCCAAGGTGGCCCATGTCTTCACGCCAGCTGCGGACGCTGCCGGTACGTTGGTGGTGACCGATCTGGGCATTCCTCCTTACTTGATCGACGAGGCGCCGGGCGACCTTCACCTCTTGCTCGGTGGCGAGCTGGCGGCATACCTGACACCTCGAGCACCGGCGTCCCATAAAGGCGACTTCGGTCATGCTTTGCTGGTGGCTGGCTCGCCCGGCAAAGCTGGGGCGGCGATCCTGGCGGCCCAGGCCGCGGTCCGCGGCGGGGCCGGCTTGGTCACGGCGGCGGTCCCGGAATCGATTCTCGGGATCGTCGACGGTGGCTCGCTCGAGTCGATGACCCTGGCCCTACCTGCCGGTGTCGATGGGGGGCTGAGTCGTCAGGCTTTCGAAGCGGTCGTCGCCGCCGCTGGCGGCAAACGAGCCGTGGCCATCGGTCCCGGACTCGGGATGGGCGACGAGACGACGTCCGCGATCCGCTCTCTGGCGCACGATTTGACGTTGCCATTAGTTCTCGATGCCGATGGGCTCAACGCAATGGCGGGGCATCTCGGCGACCTCAAGTCGCGCGACGCTGAGACCGTGCTGACCCCGCATCCCGGCGAGATGGCTCGCTTGCTTGGAGCGTCCACCGCCGGGGTCCAGGCAGAGCGGATAGCGGCGGCGCGTCGAGCCGCTGCGGAGTCCGGGGCCGTGGTTGTCCTCAAAGGCCACCAGAGCCTGATCGCCGATCCCACAGGATCGGTCTACGTCAACCCGACCGGTAATCCGGGCATGGCGAGCGGCGGTAGTGGTGACGTACTCACCGGCCTGGTCGTGGCGCTTCTGGCTCAAGGGTATGACGCGCTGACCGCCGCTCAGCTCGGTGTCTATCTGCACGGGCTCGCGGGTGATCTGGCGGTGGAGAAGATCGCTCCGGAGGCTCTGCGGGCCACGGATCTGATCAACCTCCTACCGACGGCCTTCGAGCGCCTGCGGCAAGACTAGGCTTTTAGGAAATCCCCAACTGATACCATCGGCGCTCACCACCACCGGAGGTTGACGAGATGAAAATCAGGAAGGTCGGAGTCCTCGGTTGCGGGCTGATGGGTTCAGGTGTTGCCGAAGTCGCGGCGCGGGCTGGCTACACCACCATCATCCGCGAAGTGTCCGAAGAGCTGCTCGAGAAGGGAAGGTCGCGCATCGAGAAGTCCCTCGGACGGGCGATTCAGAGAGGTAAGCTGGAGGAATCCGAGAGTGAGGCGATCCTCGGTCGCATTTCAGGAGTCATCGAGCTCGACGAGTTGGCCGATTGTGATCTGGTGGTCGAAGCCATCGTCGAGAATGTCGAGGCCAAGCGGCAAACCTTTTCAGCGCTCGATGAAGTGGTCAAGAAGTCAGCCCTCTTTGCCAGCAATACTTCGTCGCTGACGATCACCCAGATCGCCATGTCGACCAGTCGCCCCGAGCGCTTCTTGGGCCTGCATTTCTTCAATCCGGTGCCGGTGATGAAGCTGGTCGAGGTGGTGCGTACCTTGATGACCTCCGACGAGTCGGTGGAGCGGGCGATGGCCTTCGTTCGTTCTCTGGGCAAGGAACCGGTGGCCTGCCGCGACAACTCAGGATTCATCGTCAATCGCTTGCTGGTTCCTTATATGCTGGATTCGATCCGCGCTTATGAGGAAGGCGTCGGCTCGATCGAAGACATCGACAAGGCGATGCAACTCGGCTGTGGTTATCCCATGGGGCCGTTCACGTTGCTCGATTTCGTCGGCCTCGACACCACGCTCTACATCGCCGACATCATGTTCGAGGAGTATCGCGAGAAGCGCTTCGCACCGCCGCCGCTGCTCAAGCAGATGGTGTTGGCCGGTCGACTCGGTCGCAAGAGCGGGCACGGATTCTATGAATATGGCAAATGAGCAAGCCGAACCTCAGAGCCGTGAGGAGCTGATCGCCGCTCTGGAGGAGGTCCATCGTGAGGCTGGGGAAGTTTTTGCTGCTGTTGCTGCGGATAAGTTCTTTATTCGTCCGGAGCCCGAGAAGTGGTCCCCCGGCGAGCACGCCATTCACCTGGTGAAGTCGGTGAAAGCCGTCGCTGACGCCATGAAGATGCCCAAGCTTTCGCTGCGGGCTCTTTTTGGCACCGCCAAGAGCTCGGGCAACTATACGGATGTCCGGGAGCGTTACCTCCAGGCCCTGGCGGAGGGCGCGGCCGCCAGCGGACGGTTTCTTCCTTCAGTGTCGCCAGGGAGCGACGACGCACCGTCTCGAGAGCGAGCCCTGAAGGGCTGGCAGCGTGCCGGCGAGAGTTTGGTGACGATCGTCGACAAGTGGCGTGAAGACGCTCTGGATAAATACCGGATGCCGCACCCCGTTCTGGGCAAGCTCAGCGTCCGCGAGATGCTCTTCTTCACCCATTATCACGACCTCCACCACATCAAGATCGTGCGACGGATCGCTTCAAGCTAGCGTCCAAGAAACTCCTATCGCGTCAAAGCTCGTCACGCATCCACGCGGTCGCCAGGGAGTCGGCATACTCGTTCCAGCGCGAGCCGTTGTGAGCCTTGATCCAGCGTAACTCGGCCAGCGGCCGGGCGAGCGACAGGTGATAGGCTCGTTTGACGAGCTCGAGATTCTTGACCGGCTTGTCCTTGCCGCGAGTCCAGCCTTTGCGCTTCCAGCCGGCCGCCCATTGGTTGATGGTCTGCACACAGAGGTTGGAGTCGCTCCAGATGGTGGTCTCTTCGTCCGGCGGCAGCATTTCGTAAGCCGCGATCAGGGCGGCCAGCTCCATGCGATTATTGGTGGTCTGGGGATCGTGACCGTGACGCTGGTCGGTGACCTCGCCGTCTTGCACCCAGACCGCACCCCAGCCACCCGGGCCCGGATTTCCGCTGCAGGCGCCATCGGTAAAGACGCCCTCATGGGGACCGGCGGTATATTTCTCCAGGACGGCCTCCAGCTTGAGATTTTCTTCTTTTGAGCTGCCAGCCGAGGATTTTCGAGGTCGGGATCGGGCCTTGCGAGCGGGGGGTTTGGATTTGCCCCGGTTTTTGCATGGCAGACATTGCGCGGGCGCCCAGCCAGGATAGCGGGCGAGAATTTCGGGCTTGATCGAAAAAGACTTGCCGCAATCACGGCAAGTGAAAGTCGTCTCAGACATGGGCTCTCCTTGAGGCCGGGATAGCGTTGCGAAGTCGGCAAAGTATCATAGGGCACGACTGCCCCCGCGATGGCTGCCGCTTCTTTTCGAGATGACCTCGTCCGCCGTCCCTCTTCGGTGACGGGATGGACCGACTTCAGGAGACCTTCCATGTCACGGTTCGTTTTCTTGCTTCCAAGTCTGCTCATGCTCGTGGCCTGTGCTGGCCCCGAAACTTCAACTCTCGAGGCGTCACCGGAGACGTCGCCCAGCACCACGGTGGGGCCACGTCCTGAATGGGCGATTGCCATTCATGGTGGAGCGGGAGTCATCCCCAAGGACATCGAAGAAACCAAGAAGCAGGCTTATCTCGACGGATTGAGCGCCGCCTTGACCCTCGGCCGCGATCTGCTGGCGGACGGTGCTGAAGGCCTCGACGTGGTCGAGCAGGTGATCCGCGAGCTTGAGGATTCGCCGCTATTTAATGCCGGCAAGGGTTCGGTGTTTACCCACGATGGCAAGAATGAGCTCGACGCCGCGATCATGGATGGCCGCGATCTCAACTGCGGCGCCATCTCCGGCGTCACCCAGGTCAAGAATCCGATCACCCTCGCCCGCAAGGTGATGACCGAGTCCCGACACGTCTTCTTCGTCGGTGAGGGCGCCAAGCGTTTTGCCGACGAGATGGGGGTGGAGAAGGTCGATCCGGAGTATTACTTCACCCAACGCCGCTGGGACTCGCTGCAGAAAGCGCTGGCGAAAGAGAAGGCAGAAGCGGCGGGCGGGGCTGGCACCGCGTCGGCTGAGAAATACGGCACCGTTGGCTGCGTGGTCCTCGACAAGCACGGCAATCTGGCGGCTGGTACGTCGACCGGGGGCATGACCAACAAGCGCTTCGGCCGGGTCGGTGACGTGCCGGTGATCGGCGCGGGCACCTACGCCAACAATAAGACGGTCGCCGTCTCGTGTACCGGACACGGCGAGAAGTTTATTCGCAACGCCGTCGCGCACGACGTCTCGGCATTGATCGAATATCGGGACTTAAGCGTTCAAGAGGCGGCCGAAGCCGTGGTCCACGGCAAGCTGGACCCGGGCGATGGCGGTCTGATCGCGGTCGGGGCCACCGGTGAGATCGCCCTGGTTTTCAACTCGAATGGCATGTTTCGAGGGGCCGCGGACGCCGGTGGTCGTTTCGAGGTCGCGATCTGGGGCGACGAGGCGGCTGCGGAGGGCGGCGAGTGAGCCACACCCAAGCCCCCGGGGCGCGTCAGAATCGTCTGGCGCGCGAGGTCAGTCCTTATTTATTGCTGCATAAGAGCAATCCGGTCGACTGGTATCCGTGGGGCGAGGAAGCCCTTGAGCGTGCTCGCTCCGAGGACAAGCCGATCTTCCTCTCGGTCGGTTATTCAACCTGCTATTGGTGCCATGTCATGGAGCGTGAATCGTTCTCAGATCCGGCGATCGCCGAGCGTATGAATCGCAATTTCATCAACATCAAGCTCGACCGCGAAGAGCGCCCCGAGCTCGACGAGATCTACATGGCCGCGACCCAAATCCTGACTCAGCAAGGGGGCTGGCCAAACTCGGTCTTCCTGACGCCGGAGCTGTTGCCCTATTTTGCCGGCACCTACTTTCCACCCGAAGATCGCCAGGGCATGCCCGGCTTTCCAACCGTGATCCGAAGCATGGCCGAAGCCTGGAAGGGGCGGCGTGAAGACGTCTACGCCCAGGCCAAGGAGCTCGAAGGCGCGATGCGCCGCTTTCTCGAAGAGCGGGGCGCCCCCGCCGCCGCGACGCCTCCCGCCTCGGTCGCCGAGCGTTCCCTGGAAGCTCTCAAGGGGCGATTCGATGCCACTTGGGGTGGTTTTGGCGGCGCGCCAAAGTTTCCCTCGCCGGGCAATCTCTTCTTGCTCGAAGACATGGCCGAGGAGCGCGAAGAAGCCGCACGCATGCTGGAGGTGACCCTCGACCGGATGGCTCGCGGCGGCTTGTTTGACCAGTTGGGTGGCGGCTTCCATCGCTATGCCACCGACAGCCAATGGAAGATTCCCCACTTCGAGAAGATGCTCTACGACAACGGCTTGCTGCTCGAGCTTTATGCCCGGCAGCTTGGACGTGCTGGGGATGCCGAAGTCGCCCGCATCGTTCGCGAAACCGCTGCTTTTCTAGAGGCTGAAATGAGCGCCCCGGAGGGCGGCTTCTGGAGTGCGATCGATGCCGAGACCCACGGTCACGAAGGCGCCTTTTACGTGTGGACGCTGGACGAGTTGGAAGCCGTGCTCGGTGCGGAGGATGCGGGGTTTCTCGCGACCCTCTATGGTTTCGATCGCGGGCCGTTCTTCGAAGGCAGCTTCTACGTTTTGCATCTTCCGATCGGTCTATCGGAGCAAGCGCAACGGCGACGCATGGGGCTCGAAGATCTGCTCGAGCAGATCGCACCGCTCAAGGCTCGACTGTTCGAGGCTCGCGGCGAGCGGGAACGGCCAGCGACCGACGACAAGATCCTGGCGGACTGGAACGGCATGGCGATCACCGGCCTGGCGACAGCAGGTCAAGTTCTCGGCGAAGTGTCGTGGCTCGACCGCGCGGCGCAAGCTGCCGACTTCATTTGGGACGAGATGCGACCCGAGGGCATCTTGCATCACTCCTGGCGCGGCGGTGAAGCCCGGCACCGAGGGTTCCTTTCGGACTATGTATTCCTGGTTCGGGGGCTGCTCGCACTGCATCAGGCCTCGCCGGAGTCGCGTTGGCTCGAGCGGGCGCGAGAGTTGACCGAGGAGCAGATTCAGCGGCTGGCGGATCCCCGCGGCGGATTCTGTGTTGCCGGAGAGCGGCCGGACGTCCTCTTTCGCAGCCGCGAGGTCTTCGACGGAGCCCTCCCTTCAACCAACGGCGTCGCAGTGCTCAATCTCTTGAAGCTGGCGCGGCAAACCGGCGAGGAGCGTTGGTTAGCGATCGCCGAGGCGACACTGCGAGCCTTCGGCGTGATGATCGAACAGCAGCCAGAAGGTGCCCGCATGCTGGCGCTGGCGACTCGCCGGTATTACGCCGAGATCGGGGAGGCGGAGGACGTTTCTGACGTTCAGGCCTCTGAACCCGCCCCCAGCCCGCTCGACGACGAAGCCCGTCAGGTCCTGTCTTGCCAACTGCACTTGGAGGACGCCGGCGCGGACAGCTGGCGCCGGTTCCGACTGCGTCTCACCCTGGCTGAGGGGTGGCATGTCGACGCTCAAGACGCCACCGGCGAGACCACTTTACCCCTCGAGCTGTTGGCTCCCGACGCCGAGCTGCGAGCGGTTCAGTATCCCGCGAGCGAAGACAGCGAGTCCGGAAAGATCTATGCCGGGGAGTTCGAGATCGTCGGTGAGCTTCAAACCGGGACAGACCCCGCTCCGCGATTGATGGTGCGGTACCGACCCTGCGATGCTCTCCGATGCCTGCCGCCGGTCGCGATCGAAGTCACTTCGGTCTAACTCCGTTTCCACCGGTGGGCAAGTCAAGGAAAGAGAAAGATTCGGTGGAGAAACGGTTTGATTAGGACCGTTGGCGGAAGCGATCGGGTGAATCCAGTATCCTAGGCGCCGCGAGGGCGGTTCCACGGATAGGTCCATGCGTCCGCCCCTCCATTCCATAGCAGCTCAAGGAGACGTCATGTCGACCCCAAAAATTGCGATTAACGGTTTCGGCCGCATCGGCCGCATGGTTCTGCGTTTGGCCAAGACTCGCCGCCACTTTGACGTGGTGGCGATCAACGATCTGGTCGACGCCGAACGGCTGGCTTACGCCATCAAATACGACAGTGTTCACGGCAAGTACCCTGGCACCGTCGAGCTCGACGGAGACACCATGACCGTCGACGGTGACCCTTTCAAAGTCTTGTCCGAGCGAGATCCGGCGAATTTGCCCTGGAAGGAGCTGGGCGTCGACTATGTGATCGAATCGACCGGCGTCTTTCGTCACGTGGACATGTTGCAAAAGCACCTCGACGCGGGTGCTAAACGGGTGATCATCACGGTGCCGACCAAGGATGACTTGGAGAGCACCGTGGTCATCGGCGTCAACGATCATGTCGTGACGAAGGACTCCCGAATCATCTCTAACGCCAGTTGCACCACGAACTGTGCGGCGCCGATCGCGTTCATTCTGCATCGTGCGTTCGGCATTCGTCGTGGTCTGTTGACCACCGTTCATGCCTACACTTCGACCCAACGCCTGGTCGATGCGCCGCACAAAGACTTCAGACGCTCGCGCCACGCTGCGATCAACATCATTCCGACCTCGACCGGGGCAGCGCGTGCCATCGGTCGGGTGATTCCGGAGCTCGACGGTAAGTTGGACGGAATGGC
This sequence comes from Carybdea cf. marsupialis auct. non (Linnaeus, 1758), assembly GCA_010016065.2. Lineage (NCBI taxonomy): Eukaryota > Metazoa > Cnidaria > Cubozoa > Carybdeida > Carybdeidae > Carybdea > Carybdea cf. marsupialis auct. non (Linnaeus, 1758). The sequence continues at coordinate 26,844 of JAAAKL020000040.1, read as the reverse complement.
CATGCGAGTCCCGGTCCCGGACGGCAGCGTCATCGACTTGACGGTCGAGCTCGATCGAGACGTCACGGTCGAAGACGTCAATGCCGCAGTGCGTGAGGCAGCGGAAGGGACAATGTCACACGTGCTCGAGTACAACGAGGAGCCGATCGTCTCGACCGACATCATCGGCAATCCTCACTCGAGCATCTTCGACGCCCCGCTGACTCAGGTCATGGGAGGCAACCTGGTCAAGGTGATCAGCTGGTACGACAACGAGTGGGGCTATAGCTCTCGGGTTGAAAACCTGATCGGCCGGGTTGCCGAGATCGATGGCATGGTCTCTGACTTCGCCGGCGGATAGCCCCCAGCGCTGGACTCGTGCCAAACTGTCGATGCCGAAGATCGCTGGCGGGCGATTCGCGAGGCCGCGAAGCGGTTCGATCTGCCCGTCGCCACGGAGCTGACCCTGAGTCTCGAAAGCGCCTTTTACGGCGAGACCTTCACCACCGAAGTTGGGTATCGTGAAGGATATCGCTACGGCCAAAAGCTGCTCGAGAGCCGGCGCCCTTTTACCGCCCTTTTTGCTTTCAACGACATCTCAGCAATCGGCGCCATGCGGGCTTTTCAGGACGCCGGTCGCTCAGTGCCTGGGGAGATCTCAGTGGTGGGGTTCGACGATATTCAAAGTGCCGCCTACCATCGCCCGAGCTTGACCACCGTTCGGCAACCCTTGCGGCGCATGGGGAAAACTGCCACTCGATTACTGCTAGATCGATTGACCGGCTCCGGTCATCGCAGCGAAGTTCAGCGCGTGATTCTCGAGTCTTGGGAGGTTTCTGTCCCGAATTCAGAAGCACCTGTGAAGGTGTTGAAAGGAGGAGACGGTGTCTTTGCAAGATCTCAGAGACCAAGCGACCCATCGCTCGCCGGACGATCGGATTCGGCATCTGGAGCGGTTCGAGCTCGATCTCAAATTTTCTGCCGGCATCTGGTTTTTCTCGCCCGCGGATAGCCGCTTCCACACTAAATATAAGCCCGATCTGGACTTAGAGCAGCGGCTCGAGCTTGCCGCTAGCCTCGGCTCCTACGGTCTCTCGGCATTGGAAGCCCATTATCCGAACGAGGTCAACGAAGACAATTTGGACGTCTGGTTGCAGTTCACTCGCGACACCGGCATCCGGTTGATCACGGTCATCCCACTCCTATTTTATGACGCGGATTTCGAGTTCGGCTCGTTATCGAGTCCGCTACCGGAGGCTCGCCGCAAAGCGATCGAGCGCACCCAACGCTCGCTGGCCCTGGCCAAGGAGATCGACGCCGACTTTTCGGTGGTGTGGCCGGGTATCGATGGCTACGAGAACCCATTCGGTCTCGACCTGGCCGGAATGCGGCAGCGTTTTGCTGAAGGCCTGGCCGAGGCGATGGATGCGGCTCCTGGAATGCGCATCGCATTTGAACCCAAGCCTTATGAACCGCGCGGACGCATCCTCTACGGGCTGACTCCGGAAGGCGTGTTGCTCGGCCGCCAGGTGGAGGAGATGTTGCGGGCGGAGGAGAATGTGGAACTTCTGACGGAAGGCCACAAGCTGCTGGCGATGAACCCTGAAATCGGTCACTTGATGATGGGTTTTGAGGACTTACCCTATGCCCTCAGCTGGCCGTTGTCGGAAGGTCGCCTCGCCCATACCCATTGGAACAGCCAGCCGCTCGGCAACTACGACCAGGACCTCAACGTCGGAGTGATCTCTCCCGAGCAGATGGAAGCGGGGCTCTACACCCTCAAGATGCATGGCTACACCGGTTACTTTGGGATCGATGTCAACCCTGAGCGCATGCCGGTCGACGTGGCGCTGAAAAACTCGATGGATGCCTTGCGGGCCGCTAACGATCGAATCAACGCCATGGATCATGCTGCGATCGTCGAAGCGACCGAGGCACCAGACCGTTTCCGAGGCTGGCTCGAGGCTTATCTTATTCGGCAGCGTGCTCCTCAAGGCTCTCGCTTGAGGCCGCTACAAGACGCAGTGAAAAGCGCTACCTAGAAGATAGACCGGGCGCCATGACCTATCTGCTCGGCATCGATTGCTCGACCACCGCCACCAAGGCAGTGTTGGTCGATCGCCATGGCACGACCGCCTCGGTCGCCGCCGCCACCTATGAACTGCAGACCCCCAAACCGCTGTGGGCCGAGCAGGACCCACAGCTGTGGTGGCGGGCGGCACGGGCCGCGATCACAGAAGCGCTGGACAAGGTCGACGCAGACCCCGACGCGATTGCCGCTGTCGGTCTGACCGGTCAGATGCATGGTCTGGTGTTGCTCGACGACGAGGGCGAGGTGTTGCGTCCCGCGATCCTGTGGAATGACCAGCGGTCCGCGACGCAGTGCGACGCCATGCGCCAGCGCTTGGGCCTCGAGGAACTGGTGCGCATCACCGGCAACGATGCGTTTCCCGGCTTTACCGCCCCTAAGCTGCTGTGGGTGCGCGAGCACGAGCCGGAGATCTACGCCCACGTTCGCCAGATCCTCCTGCCGAAAGACTACGTGCGTTTCCGGCTGACGGGCGAGTATGCGACGGATAGGGCCGGGGCGGGTGGCACTCTGATGCTCGATCTCGAGAGTCGGGACTGGTCGGCTGAGCTACTCGAGGCGTTCGACATCCCGCGCGAGTGGTTGCCGCCGACCCACGAGGGCACGCAGGTCACCGGCCACGTCAGTCGGCAGGCCGCGGAGCTGACCGGGATCGCCGCCGGCACGCCCGTGGTCGGGGGAGGCGGCGATCAAGCGGCCCAGGCGGTGGGGGTCGGCGCGGTTGAACCTGGAGTGGTGGCGCTGACTCTCGGGACTTCCGGAGTCGTCTTCGCGGCCAGTGATCGGCCCTTGGTGGAGCGTCGCGGCAAATTGCACGCTTTTCCCCACGCTTTACCGAACACCTGGCACGTGATGGGCGTGATGCTGTCGGCGGCCGGCAGCTTGCGCTGGTATCGTGACGTCGTCGCACCCGAGGCCGCGTTCGCGGCGTTGGTGGAGGAGGCTTCCGGAGTCGGCCCGGGTGCCGAAGGGCTCACGTTCCTGCCGTATCTTTCTGGGGAGCGGACCCCTCACGCGAATCCACGGGCGCGTGGGGCTTTCGTCGGTCTGACGCTGGCGCACGGTCGCCCGCATCTGACGCGAGCCGTGCTCGAAGGGGTGGCGTTCGGCCTACGGGATAACCTAGCTTTGATGGCAAAGGTCGGCTTGACCGGCGTCAATGAGGTTCGCATTTCTGGGGGCGGCGCCAAGAGCCCGCTTTGGCGGCGGATTCTTGCCGACGTGCTGAAGACCAACCTCGTCACGGTCCGGGCCGAAGAAGGCGCAGCGTCCGGTGCCGCCCTCCTGGCTGGCGTTGGAGCAGGGGTCTGGCCGACGGTCACCGAAGCGTGCGGCGATGTGGTCGAGCTCGGAGAGACCACCCGACCCGACGCCGACACCGGCGCGACCTATGAAGCGATCTACCAGCGGTTCCTAGACCACTATCCCGCGCTCTCGCCTTTATTCGAGGGCTAGCTGCCGCAGCCTCGGCTGCGATTCCAACACATAGGGTCGTCGCCCACCCGGCGAACCCCAAAGCCTCTTTCACGGTGAGCAGCGCAGGCGGCGTGGTCGAGCTTCGGCGTGCAGTTCTTCTTTCCCTGGCAACTGGCGAACATCGGCAGTGTTGGTACCTTTCTCGCTTATGGGGCTTTTGCCGCCATCGGCCTGGTCTTGGTGGCGTGGCTGTTGCCCGAGACCAAGGGACGATCGCTCGAGGAACTGGAGCAAGAGCTGATTCGATGAGGTGCGACCCGTGCTCAAAGCACCACTGACGACCAACCGCTGAAGTCACCGGACTCAAAGCCATCCGCGAAGATGTTGCGGCCGGTCACCGTCGCTGTCCCGGGGACGTCCTCGCCTTGAGCGTTGCCGAAAGACGGCTCCGGATCCTGCGAGAATTCGATCCATCGAATGATCGGACCTTCGGCGTTTGGCATCAGCTCGATCTCCATCAATAGGCCGTCGGGGAAGGGAATGCCGGATAACTCTGCAAGCAGAACGTCGAGCTCGCCGTCTTCATCCTCGGCGTCGAAGCTCACGACCGTGAAGCCGGCGGCGCCGAATGGAAACGTCACGACGTCGGGAATGCCATCGCCGTCGTCGTCGGTGCCGTCGAATTCCAAGAATTCGAGATCGAGATCCAGGGAGAAAGCGATGGCGGTAATTTCATGTCCATGACTCAGAAAGGTCATCGGCACAAAGATCGGCACTCCGGGGGTGGTTTGTAGATCGCCGTCGACGAGTAGCTCGGGGCCTGTCTGTCCGTTGGCGAGGCTGGCAGTGAAGACGAAGAGGAGAAAGAAGGCGATTCGCAGGTTTGTCGAGGATGTGCTCATATCTACGTCCTTATCGTGCGGTCGTTGGGGATCTCCTGAGGGAGGATCGGGCAGGAAAGGTGGCCGATCGCGCGCCGGCCACCTTGCGAGTCAGGTCAGTTCGAATTCCCGTCCAATCAACGGACGGGACGTCGGACGACAAGGGTGCGACCCGGCACGCTGTCCCCAGTGACGCTGCCGAACGACGCTTCCGGTGCTTTCGAGAATCGGACGTGCTTCGCCACCCGGTGCGACTTGCCTGCGGCTTCCAGGCGGATTTCGAGCAGGACGCCGTCTTCCAGCGCCGCTCCCGACAGATCCGAGATCAGCACGTCGAGCTCGCCGTCAAGGTCGCGAGGATCGAAGCGGATCTCTGCCAGCGAGGGCTTGCCCGCGGGAAAGCGCACTGCGTCCGGCAGGCCGTCGCGATCCCGATCGGAGGCATCGAAGCGCAGACGTCGGAGGTTGAGGTCGAGGGAAAAGGCCAGACTCGAAAGCCCGTGACCTCGACTCTTCAGCCTCACCGGCAGCCAGAGAGCGTCGCCGTCTGTGAGCCGAGACGAGCCATCGATCACTAGTTCCGGTTCGTCTTCGATGTTCACCAGGCTACCGCCGGAACAGGTGCCGCCGAAGATCAGGAGAGTAGTGCAGGAGACGTCGCCGGCATTGACCGCGGTGTCGGCATTGGCATCACAGCCCACCGGACTGCCGACGAAGGTGCCACCCACAACGTCGGTCCAGAAGGTGCCATCACCGTCGAAAATTTCGAGTGCTTCGGCCACCACGTCGGCGACGCCGACCGAGCCGTCGCTGTTGCAGTCACCGCGCGGGCCAGGAAAGATCTCGACCGAACCATCGACCACGGTCCCCGGTACGTTCTGCGCCAGATCATCCGAAAAGGTAGCGGCAGGATCGGTCGAAAAGTCGACGGCCGCGGCGATCGTCGAGCCGAGAGTCGGCGAGCAAGTGACGGTGAAGGTGGGGGTGACCAGTGGGCCATCCGCCAGGGTCGCGAAGGGAGGCGAGAAGTCGCTGATCAGGATGTCGATCTCGCCGTCGCTATCGCCCAGGTCATGGAAGACGGTGACGGTGAAGTCCGCCGGCACATGCACGGCCAAGGCGTCGGGAATTCCGTCCGTGGGATTGACGTCGGAGTCGTCGAAGGACAAGCAGGTTGCGTCGTAATCGATGGAGAAGGCGGTCGCGACGATCGTGGCGCCATTCGCCGAGAAGTTGACGTCGACGTCAACCGCCTCGCTTTCGGCGCCCGGGATGTCGGTTGCAATGCCCAGCTCCGGGGCCGTCGGCGCCAAACCACCTGGGCTGACGGCCACGGCGACGGAAGTGGTCGGGTCGGGGCTGACGTCCGCACAGGAGAAGCTGCCGGTGCCATCGTTGGTGCAGACCCGATCCGGCTGACTGTTGTTGGCGAACACTGCATCGTCGTCGCCATCGCCATCGATGTCCCCCAAAGCGACTGCGAAGGTTGCGAACGCGTCCGCAGCAAGAGTGGCGCACGAGAAGATGCCACTACCGTCGTTGGTGCAGAGGCGGTTCGCTTGAAAGTAGTCGGCAAAGACCGCGTCGAGATCCCCGTCACCATCGACATCTCCTAGGGCGACTCCGCGGGTGTCGAAGGAGTTACCGCTGACGTTTGCACAGGAGAAGTTGCCGCTACCGTCGTTTGTGCAGGTGCGATCGGTCGCTCCAAACCGAGCGAAGACCGCGTCGAGATCGCCGTCGCCATCGAGGTCGCCGAGCGCCACTCCGAGGTCCATGACGTCGGTGGAGAGGTTGGAGCAGGTGAAGCTACCGCTGCCGTTGTTCAGGCAGGTCTGATTCGGAAACGAAGCGTTGGCAAACACGATGTCGAGGCTGCCGTCGCTATTGACGTCCCCCAGCGCGACATCGGCGGTGTCAAAACCGTCGGCGCTGACGTTGGCACAGGTGAAGCTGCCGCTGCCGTTGTTCGTGCAGAGGCGGTTGACCTCGTTGACCAGATTGGCAAAGACCGCGTCGAGATCGCCGTCACCGTCGAGGTCACCAAGCGCTGTGGCGTTGGTGGCGAAGAAGTCGCTGGTCATATTGGAGCAGATGAAGCTGCCGCTGCCGTTGTTCAGGCACAGCCGCTCGTTCTGGCCCAGACCGGAAAAGACGATGTCGAGACTGCCGTCGCCGTTCATGTCTCCGAAAGCGACGCTCCAATTGCTGAGGGCGTCCGGACTGACGTCTGAGCAAATGCTGAAGCCACCGGCGGCGTCTCCGAGACAGAGACGATTTTGCGCCCCGGGAATGGCAAAAACAGCATCGGAGATGCCGTCGCCGTTGAGATCCGCATGAACACTCCCGGCGAGAACGAGCAACAGCGAGAGCGCCAGAAGGGCTCTCGTTGCAAAGTCTTCAAAACCTTGCATTTTGGCAGACGCCTGATGGTTGTTGAGTAGTTCAGGTGAAACTTGATTCATGAAGGCACGCATCGGCATTCTCCTTTAGAAAGGAATTTGAGTGGTTGGCTCTAATGTTTCAATGATTCATTAGAGCCACATTTGTGGCATAGCAGCTCGGAAACATGAGCTACTTTTGGGCGAGCCTCGTCCAGGGCCCGAGAAAAGGGCTCTGTCGAGAGACGACAACTTTGCTGTGCGTCCGTTGGCCAGGATCGGTGCCTGGAAATCTAGGCGGACGAATATTGGCTGCGGCACATGACGTGCGCATCCGGCGCACTGCGGATGCATTCGGCGCGTACGGGTCCCCCGGCGCTGCCCCCACGCTTCAGACCGCGCCGTGGATGTTTGTTGCAGGCCGGGCCTGCACCAGCAATAAGTAAACTAGAACTTTATTGCTGGCGGTAACTTGGCCATTCAAGGCCTCCGCACGAACAAGCGAAGGGCGTCTCATGTCGGTGGAGTCTTATGGACTTCCTACTTGTCGGAGACGATCCTGTGCTTCGTTGCGGAAGTTTCGGGTGGAGCTTCATGTTGTTCTATGCACTAAGCAAAGGGCTTGCCAACTTGCATAAAAACTATCAATCATCGTATTGCTATAGGTCGAAGTTGCAGTATTTTCAAGCCTCGACTTCCATGAATCACAGAGCAGAGATGATGAGTTTTGAACGAGGAGTGATGAATCGCTGGACGATCCCTTCCTGCTGTCGGTCAATTCGTGTCAAGCAAGATCTCATCCATTGTCAAAAAATGTCAACGAAGAAGAGTGGGACCGAAGTTGCAGCTGGCGCCGATCGTGGAGGCGCTTGAACCTCTGGGCCGTTATGACTGGTCGTCGAAGTAGCCTTCGCGCGCCCGAACCTGAACACCCGAAGCGTTGATCCGAACCCGGACTGAATGCTAGCCGCCGTCGTCCTGATCTGCGCTCGGGTAATCACCGAGGACGTACGGATTTCGATGGCGACGGCGTGTGCGATTTGTCGCAATACTCGCCGAGATAGCGCAGTTCGATCGGCGGTCCGTCGTCGTCGCCTGCCGAGTCTTGCGGCGGCCCCCGAGGCGAATCTCGACCTGGTAGGTCTCGCCGTCGCCGCGATAGGGCCAAGGATAAGCCACGGAGTCGCCGTAAGTCAGGTCCTGATTCAACTCGTCGAAATTTTAGGGCTAAGCAGTCGCCGCCGCCTATTTCATCGCGGTCTACATTTTTATGGGAAGGATCGGGATCGAATTCGCAGCTCAGAGCGATGATCTCCGGTATCCAGACATCATCGTTTGTTGTTAAGCCTTGGCAAGACGTGCTGCTCTTCCACGAGAGAAATCTTCGATTGCCACATCAGTGCACGTTGTGATGAAATGCAAACTTCTGAATTGCTGCTTATGACGGATGGAGACTGGCGGCGTGTTGCCACCAGCTGCTATTTCGGCTGTGGCGCTTCCGATCCCATCATCCCCTGCTGTTAGCGAGCTGTTTGACGCCCGTCAAGGCCGGCATCAGCCCGCCAAGAGTCGATTGCATGGCAATGTGGCTCATGCTTCGCCACGAGGGTTTTCTATGCCCACAATTCTTCGATGGTCAGTTTGGAAATGCGATGATGACGCGATCGAACAGCTCAATCACAGCATCGGGACATTTCGATTCTATTTTGGCTCTTCCTGTCGATATGTCGTCTTTACAGACACCCCGAGCTACGTCCAGGAGCGTTTGCTGGTCCCGGCTGAAGTTTACGGTTTCGACGCGTTCGGGCCCGCGGCTTATCTGACGGGTGACAACTGGCAAAAGTGGGCGCCGTCCACCAGGATGGATGTGCGATCCGTCGAGCTCAAAGTGGATCGGGATATGTTCTTGGTCGGCGACCCGGTCGAGCTGAAGGAGTTCTGCTCTCCGAGAAATGGCAGGCACCGATTCGCGGTCACACTCGAGAATTGCAACGGTACATGTTATTTCGGTGCCTTTCGGCCGAGACTACGACCAGGATTCGCTCCGATCAACGCTGGCCTTGTGGGCCAATACCGCGGGGCGGATTTTTCCGGGGTCTTCGATGCGTCGTATCGATGGCTGCAGAACCAGTGCCATGAGCCTTCGTACTACGATGAGACGGGAGCGATCGCGAAGGCCCTCGAATCCTCTTTGGATCATGACGAAGTCATGCTGTTGCCACCTGAGCGCTACCGGGTCGTTACCGATGCCGATGCCGAAAACCTTCCAGGTCTCGACGGCTTGGTGCTTCTCCATGCGACCCATCCGAAACATTTGGCCTTCGAACGATTTTCTGCCGAGATCAGTCGAATCAGCGGGATACCCATCCATAGATCATGAGGCGCCCTTCGATGAAAGCCGTTGTTGTCACTCAGCCCAGAGAGGCCAGCTTTGGTGATCAGCCTGAGCCGGCGATCACCGCCGACCAGGTGCTCGTCCGCGTCGGCGCCGTCGGCATCTGCGGCAGCGATCTCGAGATCCTGGCGGGTACTCGGCCAGAGCCATACATCAAGTATCCAGTCATCCCGGGTCATGAGTGGTGTGGCACCGTGGTCGAGATCGGGTCCGCTGTGAAGGGGCTTTCCGTCGGGCAACGCGTCGCGGTCGAAGGGCACAACTACTGTCGAGTTTGCCACTGGTGCCGTCAAGGTCAAACCAACCTTTGCATGGACTACAACGAATTCGGATTCACGCTGCCTGGCGGATATGCTGAGTATGTCGCTGCTCGGGCGGATTTGGCGCATCCTTTTTCGAGCGATACGCCATTCGATCTTGCCGCCCTGGCTGAGCCTGCTGCGTGCGCCGGGCACGCCGTCATGCGCGCGAACATCAAGTCAGGAGACTCCGTCCTGGTCATCGGGTCGGGGACCGTAGCGCTCCTTGCGGTGGCCTGGGCAAAGCTGCGCAAGCCTGACCAGATCATTGTCCTGAGCCTCGATCGTGGGAATGAATCCCTAGCTTTCGCGGCCGGAGCGACACATTTTCTGACCGTCGATGAAGATTCCGCGGAGTCGGTCCGCGATCTGACGGCAGGACGTGGCGCCGAGGTCGTGATGGAAGCCGCTGGCAGCGAATCCGCGGTTCAGCTCGCGTTGACTCTCGCCCGCAGAGGCGGCACCGTCGTTTTGATGGGGATCGTGGGCGGCGGCCGCAAAATCAATATCGAGTCTGATCTCTTCTGCCTCAACGATCTCCGCGTTCACGGAATCTTTGCCTACACCTCGGCAAACTTCTCCCAAGCACTTCAACAGATCGAAGAAGGGCGGCTGGACGTCGCTCCGTTCATTACCCACAGCTTTCCTCTGGAACGGTATGGCGATGCACTGGAGCTACTGGAGCAGCGCTTCGAGCCTGCCGTCAAGATCTTGCTCAAGCCATGAGGAAGACAGGAATGTCGGCACCCGGCACACGATCGAACGGCACGTCGGAGGGCGTTCGGTTGGTGCTCGACGCCAAGGCGACCTTGGGCGAAGGACCCCTCTGGGACGCCAAAACGCAAAGGCTCTACTGGGTCGACATCCTCGAAGGCGAAGTTCATATTTATGATCCCGCGGAGCCTCAGGATCGAGTCATCCAAGTGGGCCAACATGTGGGCGCAATCGTTCCGCGCAGGTCCGGCGGCGCGATGCTCGCGCTGCGCGACGGATTCGCAAGTCTGGATATCGAGACCGGGGCGGTCCGCAAGATCTCCGATCCCGAGCACCACCTCCCGGGCAACCGGTTCAATGATGGCAAGTGCGATCCGGCGGGGCGTTTCTGGGCAGGCACCATGGCCTATGTCGACCAGGACTCTCAGGGGAGCCTTTACTGTTTGGATACCGATTTGAGGGTTCGGAGAGTGTTGGGTGACTTGGGGATCTCGAACGGACTCTCCTGGAGCCTGGACGGTCAAACGATGTACTTCATCGACTCCCTGAAGTCCGAGGTGAAAGCTTTCGATTATCAGAAAGAGTCCGGCGTCATCACCCATGGGCGTGCCGTCATAAAAATCCCGAAAGCACTCGGAATGCCGGATGGCATGACGATCGACGCCGAAGGCATGCTCTGGATCGGTTTGTGGCAGGGAGGCGGCGTTGGCCGATGGAATCCGGACACCGGCGAGCAGATGCAGACCCTGCGGTTGCCGGCAACGAATGTGACGGCCTGCGCCTTCGGCTCTCGAGACTTGGATACTCTGTACATCACCACCGCGACCGCGGAGCTCAGCTCAGCCCAGCTCGCTCGAGAGCCCTCAGCGGGCGGGCTGTTCGCGGTGAAACCAGGCGTCAAGGGCATGCCAGCCTTTACTTTTGATGGCTGATACATTCGGCGCGCGCTGGTCTGGCGGCGGTGCCTTTCTTAGAGGTGCGAAGCGATGAAGATTTCCAACGTGACGCCCATGGTGCTGGGAACACCCTGGCGCAACTTGACCTTTCTGAAGGTCGAGACGGACGAAGGGCTCGTGGGCGTCAGCGAGGCACGTGTGCTGAACCGTACTTCGGCAGTCTTAGGCTATCTGGAAGAAGCGGTTCCACGGTATGTGCTCGGCAGCGATCCTTTTGAAATCGAAAGTCTTGTCCAGCGGATGTTCCGCGAAGACTTCGGCAGGGCGGGTGAATTGGTCATGACCGGCATTGCCCTGATCGAGATTGCTTGCTGGGATATCGTCGGCAAGGCGCTGGACCAGCCGGTTTACCGCCTGCTGGGGGGCGCGGTCCGCGACAAGATCAAGGCCTATGCCAACGGTTGGTATACCGTCGAGCGGACACCGTCGGAGTTTCATAGTGCGGCCAAGAGAGCTGTCGCCAAAGGCTACACCGCTTTGAAATTTGATCCTTTCGGGGATGGGTTCTACGAGCTCACTCACGGCGAGAAACGCCGGGTCGTTTCTCTGGTCGAGGCGGTCCGAGATGCCGTCGGACCGGATATCGAGCTGCTGATCGAAATGCATGGCCGCTTCAATCCAGCGACCGCGATTGGATTGGCGCGCGAGCTCGCACCTTTTGATCCCGCGTGGTTCGAAGAACCCGTGCCGCCGGAGAATCTGGCGGCATTGAAGAAGGTTGCCGACGCTGTAGCTCCCTCCGGTGTGCCGATAGCGACGGGTGAGCGCCTGCATACTCCCTACGAGTACCGTGAGCTGCTGGAGTTGCAAGCTGCCGATATCGTCCAGGTCGACATCACTCACTACGGTGGCTTACTGAATGCCAAGAAGCTAGCCGCTTGGGCCGAGGCCTATTATGTGCTGATCGCACCTCACAATGTCGGTGGCCCGGTGTCCACGGCTGCGGCACTGCACCTTGCAGCCTGTACGACGAATTTCAAGATCCAAGAGCACTTCAACGATTTTGATCAATCGTACGTCAAAGAAGCCGTGCCTGATGGGCCTGAAGTCGTCGATGGGTATTTTTCCCTTCCGAAAGGGCCGGGCCTGGGCGTCACCTTGGATGAGGACGTCATTCGAGCCCATCCTCGCCAGAAGGTTCATTTCAACCTTTTCAGCGACAACTGGCATCTGCGACGCGGCTCGAACCCGACGGAGTGAGGGTGAAGCTTTGGCGGCTGACTTGGCTGTTGACATGAGGAACCGCAAAAAGATCGCTACGCATGCCTTGGAGATCCCCAGCGAGGGGGCTTTAGATACGTTGAAAGCTGCGCTGGAGTTGGAGTCTCAGGGGGTCGACATGATCCACTTGGAGATCGGCGAACCGGATTTTCCAACCCCAGAGCATATTGTCGAGGCGGGAGTCGCGAGCCTCCGTGCCGGGCGAACGAACTATACCCCCGCTGGCGGCGAGCCCGATTTGCGGGCAGCGATTGCCGAGTATCTCTCGACCACCCGAGATCTGGACGCGAAGCCGGAACAAGCCCTGGTCATGCCAGGGGGCAAGCCGACCATCTTCTTTACGATCTTGGCCCTGATCGAACCCGGAGATGAGGTGATTTGTCCCGATCCCGGCTTTTCTGCCTATTCCGCGGTCACGAACTTTGCCGGCGGCGTGACGATACCCCTACCTCTATCTGCGGACCAGGGCTTTCGCCCCGATATCGATCGTCTTCGCTCTTTGATCACCCCGCGCACCAAGCTAGTGATCCTGAACTCACCGGGGAATCCGACGGGGGCCATTCTTCCCCGTGCTGACTTGGAAGCGATCGCTGACCTTGTTCTGGCCCATGGCTTATGGGTTCTTTCCGACGAAATCTACTCGCAGCTCTATTATGGAAAGACTCCTCCGCCAAGCATCGCCAGTGTGCCCGGCATGGCACAGCGCACAATCATTCTGGAGGGGTTCTCGAAGTCCTATGCCATGACCGGTTGGCGTCTGGGGTTTGGTCTCTTTCCGTTTCCGTTGGTGGAACCGGTGGTGAACATCATGACGAACAACCATTCTTGTGTCGCGCAATTCGTTCAAGACGCCGGCTTGGCCGCGCTCCGTGGGCCGCAAGATTGTGTGGAAGACATGCGGATCGAGTACCAGTCGCGGCGAGACTTGATCGTTCCAGCCTTGAACAGGATTTCGGGCATCCGGTGCCGGACCCCGGAGGGTGCGTTCTACGCGATGCCGAATGTGTCCGGGGTCGGATTTGAAGAGACCCGTGGGTTTGTCCATCAGCTGCTCCAATCTGGCGTGGCGCTTTTGCCGGGGACCGATTTCGGAGAGTACGGCGAGGGCTATCTGCGGATTTCCTATGCCAGCTCACGAGAGAACCTTCGAAGAGGGGTGGGGCGCATCCAGCAGACGGTCGAGGCCTTCCGCTGACACGGATAAAGGCATGGAGGGTTCGAAGGAAGCACCTCAGCGGTCGTCGAAGTAGCCTTCGCGCGCTCGGACCTGAACCCCCGAAGCGTTGACCCGAACCCGAACGGAATGCCAAGCGCCGTCGTCGTGATCAGCGCTTGGGTAATAGCCGAGGACATACTGCTGGCGAAGCTCGGTGACGATCTCGCGAAAGGCACGGGCGGCGTCGTCTAAGGTTGCGATCTCGAGGATGCGACCGCCGCTTCTCATCACCGCCTTCTCGAGTGCCTCGAGTTGGTCGCGGGACGCTACGGCGTCACGCCAGATCGAAGAGTGTCCCTCACTCTTGGCTCCCGGACGGATCCAGTAAAGCAGGCTCTGGGATCGCCCCGCCTTCCAGTCAACGTCCGCCATCTCGAGCACACTTTCCCCGTCGATCCCGTCGGAGAGCAGCACAGCGACGCGCCGTCCCTGCTCGCGATCCAACTCATGCAGCGCCAGGTAGAGGTGATCATGAACCGCGGTGCCCCCGGAGGCGCGGGTGGTGGTCATCAGCGAGGCGATGACGTCGGGGTCGCTGGTGAACGGCGAGGCGTCGAGCAGACGGTCCGAAAAGATCAAGACCTTGGCGCGATCGAGCTCGGCCATCTCCTCGACGAACGCCTGAGCGCCGGCGAGGGCCGCGGCCAGGGCGGCGCCTTTCATGCTGTGGCTGGAGTCGATCAGGAGGGCGGCGGTCAAGGGGACGTCACCGCCTTCGAAGGTGACGGTCTGCTGACGGGCTCCGTCGTCGAGGATCGCAAAGTCATTCCGGGTCAAGTCGAGGACTGGCTCGCCGCCGCGGGTCGCGGTGACATAGAGCTGCTGCAGCTCGAGGTCGACGGCTTCATCGACCTGGATCTGGCCGGTGACGATCGTGCGCTGGGCGGTGGCCCCCTGAACGTCGGTGACGACGATCTCGAGGGTGTGGGAGCGATTCTCTTCACCGAATTCGAGACGGGCGGTGTAGGGCTCTTCGGTCAGCCGCGCGACGGACGTGCCATCGAAATGGATGTCGATCGACTGGACCGGCTCGTTGGACAGCACTTCGAGCGAGATTTCAACCGAGCCAAAGACCACTTGGCCGTCGCGCACTCCGCGTACGAAGAGATCAATGGCGGCGGCGGGTAGCGCGAGCAGCCCGCCCAGCAACCAGGCACCGAGAATCGTGCGCCGCTTCATTGGCTGGCTTTCAGATCTTGAAGTGCCTGGGAGAGAAGAGGCAGACGGGCCGTGGCATGACGTTCCAAGGCGACGCGTGCTCGTGCCTCGTCGGTCTGGGGGCGTCGGCTGTAGAGATTGCGCGGCGATAGGTGTCCGCGATCCTTCGGCAGTCGATCGATCACCTCGCGGGAACGCTGGCGTTCGCCGGCGCGCTCCAGGGTATAAGCGAGCTGCAGGTGCAAGCGCTGCTGCTGGGGCAGACGCGTGGCGCCGGTTTCGAGGGTGCGGATCGCCTCCTCGAAACGCTCCTCGGCGAGCAGCAAGCGCCCCAACTCCTGATAAGCGATCGCCAGCAGCCAGTCCGGGGGAGCGTCGCGGATCAGCTGTCGTAGGTGGACCACGGCCTCACCCGGCTCGTTCAGGCGCCGCAGCACCGAGGCCAGCCGCAAGCGTCCCTGATGCGATCTCGGCGCGGTCTCGAGCAGCCGTTGGAGCAGCGGCGCGGCGTCCTCGTAGTCGCCCCGTCGCTCGTGCCAGTAAGCGAGGTAGAGCAGGGCCGCATCATGACGGTCGTCGAGCGTCAACGCCTCTTGTAGCAGTCGGGCCGATGCCATCGGCAGACCGGCGCGGTCCGCCGCGATGCCAAGCTCCGCCAGGGCCGACGCCGCCAAAGTCCGGCCCAGCTTGTCTTTGGCCGCCTCGGCGTAGGTGCGTGCCAGGACCAGGATCCGCTGCCGCGTCGCGCCCGGCAGCATCGGGTCGACGTCCGCCATCTCCAAATAGCGATCATGGGCGGTCACGTGGAGAACCAACAGGGATAGAAGGCATTCGACGTCCCGGCTGGCAAGCTGCTCGATCACCCGCTCCTCGGCCGCTTCCAGCCAGCCTAAAGCGCGGCTGCGTTCGCGGCCGGTGGACTTGCCGGCGCCCGAGTTTTTTCGGGTCGCCAGCACCTCGCGCTCGAGCTGGAGAAGCGTGTCGACCGCGGCGTCGGTATCTCCGGAAGCCAACCGCTCGAGCACCGCCAAATAGCGTCCAGCGATCGCTTCGAGGCGTCGAGAGCCCTTCTGGGACTCGAGCTGCAATAGGGGAGCCGCCACCTTCGTCGCTTTCGAGGTCGCTTCCGGGGTTGGCGCGCGATGCGTGATCTTATCCTGACGAACGATCCAAGCCTCGCCAGCGTCGGGTGATAGGGCGGACGGGATCGGGACCTCGATGGGCGGCGCCGCGGCAGTGTCGAGCTGCAGAATGCGCAGCACGAAGCGACCGGAGCGGGACTCGCGGGCCAGCAGGTGCACCTGCACCTCGAGGGGTTCCGTCGGCAGGCGGCCGGTGAGCATCAACCGACCCGCTCCCAGGGCGTCGCTGAGCCCATCCGCGGGTAGCCTCACCCGACGGCTCAGGTGACCGGCGAGCTCGCCGTCCCGGGTCATGGCGTAGGCATAGAGCTCGAGCCGCGGGGTGGCATCTTCGATCTCTTCCAGAGCGGCGAGCAGCGAGGCACCGTCGATTTCGAGCCAGAAATCGATGCCGGTTGTGTTGGCTGCGGCCGGACTGGGCACCGCCAGGGCCGTCGCCTCGAGAGATCCGCGATCCGCACCGGAGAGAAGCAGGGCAGCGACGTCGGCTCGGGCGCCGGGCAGTGGGCGGGTGTCGAGCGGTACGAGATCTAGGGCTGGCGTCTCGGCGGCTGCCGATAGAGCGAAGAACGACAAACCGACGGCGAGCCGGCGGCAGCGACGCCAGCCGTCAGCCGTCTTGTGCCCGAGGATGGAGAATCGCGGGGCCGGCCCCCAGCTCATCCACGCCCTCCGACGTCCAGGCGGACGTGCACGGTGGAGTGGATATCTCCGAACTCGTCGCGCACTCCGACGCCGAGGGTTTGGAGACCGGGGCGTAGGGTCAGCGCGGTGGGGTAAGCGGCCGACTCGCTCAGAGCCTGCAGCAAGCCACGGTGGGGGATCTCGATCGGTAGGTCGATCTTGGCCGGATCCGAGAAGCGTCCGGCGTCGTCGCGCACGATCAGTTGGATCGACATACGTCCCTGCTGGGCCGATTTCCCGGGGATCAGCACCAGATTGGCGACCGGCACCCGCAGGGTGAGCGGCACTCGAAACATGCCGTCTTTCTGCTCCTGGGGATTGCCGACGTCGACCCGCACGTCGAGGGGATTGTCGCCGTCGCCGAGCATCATGGCGGCGAGGGTACGGTCGACCATCTGCTGATCCGCGGATTTGTCGCGATACTCGCTGAGATAGCGCAGCTCGATCGGCGGGCCGTCGTCGTCAACCGCCGGGTCTGGCGACGGCCGGAGACGAATCTCGACTTGGTGAGTCTCGCCGTCGCCGCGATGGGGCGAGGGATAAGCCAGGGAGTAGTAGTGAGTCAGATCCTGATTCAGTCCGTCGAAGAAAACGTCGACGTCGCCGCGGCCGATCGCGGCTCGGCCCCCACTGCCGCGGGCGAGCCAGCGTAGGCCGCTGTTCGATTCGGAGATTCGGCTGAAGGTGCGATTCGGCGTTCGCAAGCCGCGGCTTTCGGCCCCCATCAGATTGGGTCCGGCGTCGGCGCCGACCCCTACGGGATAGAAAGCGATGCGATTGGCGTTGGCATCGGCGATCAGCTCGTGGATCGCAGAGGTGGAGTCGTAGTCGCCCAGCGCCGCGTCTAGCGACGAGGCGCCGAGCTCCGGCCCCCAGTCGAGTCCGAACTTTTCAAACCAGACTCGCCAGGCCAACTCGCCCGAGCGCACCGGCAGGCGGTCCGCGACGTAGAGCACGGCTTTACGCCCCGGCAAGCCGGCCAGGGAGCCGAGAAAGCTGCGCAGCAGGCGAAGGCTCGAGGTGACTTCGGCATGTTGGCGCTGGCTGTGATTTTGCGCGTCCATGAAGGCGGC
This sequence comes from Carybdea cf. marsupialis auct. non (Linnaeus, 1758), assembly GCA_010016065.2. Taxonomy (NCBI): domain Eukaryota; kingdom Metazoa; phylum Cnidaria; class Cubozoa; order Carybdeida; family Carybdeidae; genus Carybdea; species Carybdea cf. marsupialis auct. non (Linnaeus, 1758). Next base: position 9,240 of record JAAAKL020000040.1, on the reverse strand, counting down.
TCGCGCATCGCTGCGGGCGGTGGTGGTCTGCGCCGATGGTCCCGGCCCGCTTTGCCGGCTGGAGGCGGCGACGGTGCGCTGCTCGATCGATTGGATGACGTTGCGCAGCTCGGCTGCGTAGTTGCCGGTCGCGACGCCGGCCAGGCTGCTCAGGGCATTTTGAATCTCGGCCCGGCCTGTGGTCAGGGGCTGGACGATCTCGACCTCCCGATGTTTGCTGACGATCATCACCCGGGTGCCGTCATCCATCAGGCGATCGAGCTTGTCGGTGAGTTGGTCGAACACCAGCTTGCGACTCATCGGCGAGATAAATGCCTGATCGACCAAGACCACGATCGACGAGGGCTCGGTCGTCAGGTTGGGTGCCGGGGTCGTGGGTTCTGATTCGGTCGCCGTCTCGGAGTCAGCCGGCAGAGTGGAGGAGGACGGCTGGCGTTGGCCGCCCTCCACTTCGTAGAAGTGGCGGATCGTGACCGGGTCGCCGTCGTCCAAGATTTCAAAATCATCGGCAGTGAGGTCGCGCACCGGTTCGCCGTCCCGGGTGACGCGGACTTCGAGATTGATCAGGTTGACGTCGAGGGAGTCGACGAAGATGCCATGGCGTCGGACTTCGTCGTCGTCGCCGAATGGCTGACCGCTGGCCGTGACGGTCAGCGCCAGGCCGAGAGCCAAGGCGAAGCCACGGGCTCGCGCTTTGGACGCGCGAAGAGGGGGAGAGACGCGAGTCTTCGAGGGCAACCTCTGGTGTTCAGAGGCTGCCGGTAGCCCGGCAGGATAGGCGATCATGAGCTTCGTAGTTTATCGAAGCTTCAGCCGCTCTTGGACCCACCGGCAAGTCTCTAAGACAACAAGGTCACCAAGCAGAAGATATTGAGCGCGCTGAAGACGAATTCGGCAATCGTCCCGTTGACCAGATCGCTATTGGGCTTGCCATCCAAGGCCATGCTGAGCGCCCTTCCGACTGCGAATCCGAGGAAGATCACGATCGCAACGCCGAACGATGTCGGCTTCAGTTCAGGCGACAAGATGCCCGCCAAGATGGTGAGTCCCGCGAACAAAGTGACGGCATCTACGCCCCTCATTTCGCTCAGCATGTCGGCATCGTCCTCCAATCGGATGCCAGACGAGCTGCGAAAGCTGGTCAGCTTGCTGGGGCGGGTGGAGACCGCAGTCTTGGAGCTGGTTACTCAGCGGGAAGCGGCTCGGCGAGGCTGACTCCTCACCTAAGACGTCGATGACTCATCAAAGACATCATCGAGCGCCGTCGCGGTGAAGATGCGGTCGCTCCACGCCAAAAGTTGGTCTTCGTCCGCTCGCTCCAGCCGCTCAACGGCTGCGTTCGGAAGCTCTCCGAACTTTCGTTCCAGCTGTCGATAGAGGATCGTCAACTCGCCAATTCTCATGCCAATCTGCTCGGCTTCTTTCTGCCAACGCAGCGCCAGCCTTTCCATTCTTTGCGAAACCGCGTGCACAGCTTCCTCCAGGTTCTCATTAGGGGTTGTTCACCGTTGCGGCTCAGTTTAACCAAAATAGGTCCGATGTGGTACGTGAATTAGCGAACGAATTTCGCTTTCCAGTACAATCTTGCCTTCATGTGTCGAGAATCTGCCCCAGGAGGCTCTGAAAGCGGCCGTGGCGCCAACGTTGCAGGACATGCGAGCCGAATGTCGTCTGCTGGCAGTGGCGGCCCAATCGTGCAGCTCGCTTCGGACGTCAAGATCGGCCAGACCAGACTAGCGGTAGACAACAAGACGGCTTTCGACAAGGGGTGGCCACGATGACCGACATCCATTCTCGGCAGTGACTGGAGACAACAGTAAGCCCTGCACTGACGCCAGTGAATTGGCTAGCGCAGGCGAAGACGATCGGGAGATATCATGTTGACGACTTTGAAACACCCGCACGGCGCCACTTCTGAAAAGGCGCCGTCTTCCGGGAAGCCTGCCCGCATCTTGGCTTCTGAGGCCGAACAGGCGTCCGACCCAGAGGTCATCTCGCTGAACCTGATCTTCGACTACCCGGTTCACTGGTCAAGGTTCAAAGTACTCCGTGATTTGATTCAGAACTTCTATGATGCCGTACCGCGCGATGAATGGGATCGTCGCTTTGTCTCTAAGGTAGAAAACGGAATCCTATTTTTGCAATCCATCGACGTGGGCTTCAGTTACGATTGGTTAATTCCCATCGGCGCGTCTACCAAGCGTGAGGGCGACGGCAGTTATGCTGGTTACTTCGGAGAGGGGTTCAAAATCGCCTCGCTCTGTGCCATTCGAGATCATGGTTGGAAGGTCGAGATTCGATCTCGCGATTGGGATCTGGTGGTCACCACAACCGGGTTGAAAGTTGATGGACGTGATCTGAAATCGTTGGCATACAGAATTAGAGCGAGTCAGGATCCGACATCCGATACCGTGATGTCTATAGCTCCGTTTGCTGATGAAGCACTGCTTCATAGCGTGCTCCTCAGCTTCTACTATCCAAGCAATCCGCTCTTCGGAGAGAAGATCTGGGAGTCGCCCGAGGCGGCTGTCTACCTCCGCTCGACAGAACCTAAGCCAACCGGCTACCCATGTACCTTTGATGAACCTGGTCCGGGGATCATCTTCGCGGGATGTCAGGCACTTGGCTCATGTAAGGAGCCTTTGATCTTCTGCTTGCACAGTTTTCGGCACAAAGATCGCGAGCGAAACTCGTTCTTCAGTATGGACGTGGTGAAGGTTATTGAACAAGTTGTCGCCAAGTTGCCTCCAGGAGCTTCAGCGAATGTACTGCAGCAATTAAAGCGCAGGTGGTACGAGCGCCCACGCAAGAAATTTGATTTCGAGTCCTGGCATCGCGTCATTTCTATTCTGGTCAACAATGTCGCCGCCTCTCCTCATCATAAGAGCTCCTGGGCAGAAGAACACCCGGGTCTTCTGGTCGCTCGTCAAGTCAAGCGGAGTAGCATTCCCCAATACAACCGCCGAAAGCAGGCGCTCGATTGGTTCAGAATCTCAGGCAGACGGTTTCGGCTAGTCAGTGACTCGTTTCTTGCTTTAGGCTATCCAACGCTGGAGCAGGCTTGCGAACGAGACGGTGGTTTCACCATCACTCGCGCCCCTCGTGGTCTGGAAATCAGGCGCGTTCAAATGCTCGAGCAGCTAGTCTCTTTGTTGCTTCCGGGGTTGCTGCGCCAAATCGAGCTGCCGCCGTGTGAGGTCATTTTCAACGAAAGAGCTGCATGGCAGGGTATGGCGGTATGCGTTCCTATAACGAAACCTTCCTCAGCTTTCCGTGGGCTATCGATTCGATATCGTCTACCGTATGTTGCCCTCCAGGAATCATTGTTATGTTCAGATGACTTCGGAGAGGCTCTCAGTACCTATCTCCACGAGCTCGCGCACATGTTCGGAGGAGACCGATCAGCATACTTTAGCCGTGCGTTGTCGGAGTTGATGACAATAACTTTGGGTCAGAGCCGCTTGATCGCGAACTACGAGAAGCAATGGAACAGTTCCCAGCTTTCTGAGTGAAGCGCGCTTCCGCAGCCGCGTGACTTCACGTCCCGATAGGCGGGATTCAGTCGGCAAAGACGTCATCAAGCGCCGTCGCGCTGAGGATGCGGTCGCTCCACATCAAGAGTCGGTCTCCATCGGCTCGCTCCAGCCGCTCAATGGCTGCGCTCGGAAGCTCTCCGAACTTTCGCTCCAGCTGTCGTCGGAGGATTGTAAGCTCGCCTTCTTGAAGCCAGCGCTGAGTCAGCCTTTCCATTCTTTGCAAGACCACGTGCTCAGCCTCCTTGAGGTTTTCAATTCTTATGGGTTGCTCACCGCTGCGGTTCAGTCTGGCGAGAATCACGTTGATGAAGGTGACGAACGCATCGGCCAGTGGGGCTTCCTTCGGACCAAGCGTTGATCGAAGGCTCGATGCGATCGGCCCGAGCTCTTTGGGATCTTTGAGCTGTTCGAGTTGGAACAGCCCCAAGAGTGGACTATCAACGCCGATAAGCTCTTCCAGGTTGAGCCGCTGGGTATCGATGAGCTTGTAGCTCCAAAAGTCCAACGCTTCAGGGCCATCTTCGAGAGTTCCGAGCATCTCCAGCAGTGAGGTGGGCGCGTTCCAAGACGACTCACCGTTGTAGAATACCATCCCGAAGATATTGGGAAGCTTGTCGCCGACACGGAAGCCGTTTCGGGTCAGATCCTGGATCGCGAGCAGTTTGTAGGTGACCATGTCGAGGGCCATACGACTCCTGGGATGGGATTGGTGCTCGAGGTGGATGTAGACGTAGAAGTAGTCCTCTTCGGGTTCCAGGATCTCGACTTCTTCGCTGGCCAGGTAATTCTTAGGGCGACTGAGTTCTTGAGTCGTGGCCTGTTCGGTCTTGCCGTCGGGGAAGTATTTGAGACGCCACAGGACGTCCTGTTCTCGGCGCGCTAGTTCCCGGCTCAGGAGGCGCTCGGGAACCCGCTCGAGGGTGTCGAAATCGAGTCGCTCGATCCACTCGCCGCCGAGGCAGAGACGGATCAGATCCTGAATCATTCTCGGGAACTGGAAGAGGAGGCGGTGCGTCTTGTCTTGCTCTTCGGCCATCGGGAGGCTCCATTTCGTGCAGGTATTCGGGAACTCGGACGTTCGAAGCCCGCACTGGTGGCAAGCATCTGTAGATATAAAGACGCAAAACGGTCTCTCGTTCTGCAGGGCGATCGCAAAAAAGTTGGCTGCAGTCTGAGAACGGGTATGGAGATAGCTTGAGGTTTGACTAGCGAATTCCTTCGTACAGTAGAATCTCGGCTTCATGTATCGAGATCGTGTTCAAGAGGCTCTGAAAACGGCCGCAGCGCCGACGTTGGAGGACATGCGAGCCGAACGGCGGACGCTGCCACCGAGGCTCGCTAAGGTCCTGACCTATTTGGTGAATCATCTCTTCGACTGGAACTTGACTGCCGGTCTGGTCTGGGAGAAGACGGAGATCGGGGATCACTCGCTGTCGAAGGCGTTTCGGGCGGCCACTGGCAAGACGCTGTGGAGCTATATCGAACGTCGACGGCTAGAGGTGGCGGACCGCATGGTGCGGCTGGCGCCGGAGGTCACGATCGGTCAGATCAGTCTGGCGGTGGGCTATCAGCACCACGGGACGTTCCTGGCCGCTTATAAGAAGTGGCTCGGGGAACGTCCGTCCGACGCTCGGCGTCGACCTGGGCCGACGGAGATCGATTATCTGGAGTACCGGCGGGGATTACGCCAGGAGCTGGACCCGGAGACGGCTTGGCAATTCCATGAGAAGTGGTTGCAGCTTTATCCGTCGGTTGAGGAGAGATTGCGGGAGCAATATCGAGCGTCGGCCACGGTGCCTCGTGTCGAAATCGATGGCGCTCGTTATGAGCGCTGGTCGGCGGAGGGACTCTGGCAGGAGTTGAAAGGACTGCCGGTGGAGGAGCTGCGGCGTCGACTGCGGGAAGTGCGATTTCATTCGACGGCACTTTTTGATTTGTTGCGTCGAGCTTCGCGGGAGGAGGGGCGACGGGATCGTCAGCGGGGAATCGAGTTGGCGAAACTGGCGCTGGAGAGTTTGGAGGAGAGTGATGAGATTTTTGGCGATCGGATTCATGATCTGAGGGCTCTGGGTTGGGCTTGGCTGGGCAATGCTCAGATGCTGGCTCTTGAATCTTTGGCGGCGGATGAGGCGTTCGCGCGGGCGGAGAGGGAAGTGAGTTTACGGGCTGTCAGTGAGCCGAATGTTCTGGCGGAGATCTACTCGCTCCAGGGCACGTTCAGGACGTCTCAACGGCGATATCCGGAGGCGCTTCAATTCGTCGAAAGAGCCCTAGCTCTTTTCCGAGATAGCGGAAATGTCAGTGGCCAAATCAAGGCTTTGCTCAAGCAAGGCGCGATCAAGGACTATTCTGGCGATCTCGAGGCTTCGATCGTGTCTCTCAACACGGCGGAAGGTCTACTGGATGCTCATTCCGAGCCGTTTCTCGTTTACACGGCAAACACGAACCTCGCGAACCTCCAAGCTCGCATGGGGCGCGATGACCTAGCGAGTCAATATCTCGCCAAGGCAAACCAGCTTCTAGCACGCATGGATCATCCCACGGGCGAGTTTCAGATTGGATATGTGAGCGGGTTCGTCAAGTATTGCGCTGGAGATCTGAATACCGCAAAGAAACTTTTTCAAAAGGCTCGTGCTGGTTTCGCCGCTGCCGAGGAGTCTATATGGTGGGTGTTTATTTCAGTTGATCTGGCAATTCTTCACCTGGATTTAGCTGATCTGGACGAGGTCGTGAGAGTTTTAACTGAAACCCTGCAGGCCTTAGATTCACTACAGCTTGGTCCTGAGACGTTAGCAGCAACAGCACTGCTCTCTCGGGCTCTCAGGAATAAAACCGTTACCTTAGAGTTGCTGCGAGATCTTCGAAGCCAACTTCGACGGGAATTAGTAGCACAAGCATATTAATTATGGAGGCCGGAAACTCGACCGGCCTCCAATCAACTTCAGCCGTCGGGGTCAATGTGAGGCGGAATGCCACTGCGAATCCCGGTCTGAATCTCCACGTTCTTCTCCTTTGGCCGTGGCACAACGTGCCGGTTCAATGGGGTTGCTACTCAAGTAGCAACGGCGCAACAACAGCGAGTTTGCCAGCCGGTTCAGCAACTCCGCGGGAGATCTGCCAGGAAAATCATGAATCGGCGACGCGTGGCTTATGGCATCCTCCGCCGCCAGTGAAAGTTCAGCCAAGTGGCTCAGAGTCACAGTTCATGAATGCAGTCGTAGGCTGCCCGAGGTAGGAGATGAGCACGCCATGATGCAGTGGAGCAGGTCTGAGATCGAGGAGGAGTTGTTGACGTTGGAGGACGCTGCCTTGTTGGCCGATCCGGTCGGTCAGATCCCGGAGGACACCTTGGAACGGTTGCGCCATCTGGTTCGGACGGATCCGCGGGTGATCGCACATTACGAATATCTCGAGGCTCTGGCCGAGGAGGCCGGTTTACCGGCCGTTGATGATCGACTCCACATCGGATTGCGGTGCCTGGAAGAGGTCGAACTCCTGGCCCGGGCCGAGGATTGGCACCATCCGCGGGAGGTCCTCGACCCAACGGGCGAGATCGGGATCAGCTATTCCGAGTTGGTTCAGCTAGTCGCGATGCGGGCGCGGCAATCTTCCGCGCCGGATCGATATGAAGACGTCCGGCGTCGCTTAGAGCGGGCGTGGTCGGAAGAAAAGGCGGGGGAGGAGATGGCGAAACGTTTCGCCGAGCAATTGTCTGAGTATGAGCCGGCAGTGGCGTCGCGCTTGCTACGCCAGGCGACGCGGCACTATGAAAGTCAGAGGCTGGCTGAAGTCGAGCGATGAACGCAGATCCTGGCGGCGGCAGTCGTCACGTCGTGGCGGAGATTATTCGGCAAAGACGTCATCAAGCGCCGTCGCGGTGAGAATGCGGTCGCTCCAATTCAAGAGGAGGTCGGCGTCGGCTCGCTCCAGCTGCTCGACGGTTTCGCTAGGAAGCTCTCCGAACTTCCGTTCGAGCTGACGGCGGAGCATTCGGATACCGATCTTTTCGCCTTCTTTCTTACCCTCAGATAACCAGGTCTGAGTCAGCTTTTCCATTCTTTGCAAGACCACGTGCTCAGCCTCCTTGAGGTTTTCAATTCTAATGGGTTGCTCACCGCTGCGGTTTAGTCTGGCGAGAATCACGTTGATAAAGCTGACGAATGCATCGGCTAGCGGGTCTTCCTCAGGGCCGAGCGTCGAGCGAAGATTCGCTGCGATCGGCCCGAGCTCTTGGGGATCTTTGAGTTGTTCGAGTTGGAACAGCCCCAAGAGTGGACTGTCAACGCCGATAAGCTCTTCCAAGTTGAGCCGCTGGGTGTCGATGAGCTTGTAGCTCCAAAAGTCCAACGATTCAGGGGCATCTTCAAGAGTTCCAAGCATTTCTAGCAGTGAGGTCGGCGCGTTCCAGGACGACTCACCGTTGTAGAATACCACCCCGAAGATATTGGGAAGCTTGTCGCCGACACGGAAGCCGTTGCGGGTCAGGTCCTGGATGGCGAGCAGTTTGTAGGTGACCATGTCGAGGGCCATTCGACTCCTGGGATGGGATTGATGCTCGAGGTGGATGTAGACGTAGAAATAGTCTTCTTTGGATTCCAGGATCTCGACATCTTCGCCGGCTAGGTAGTTCTTGGGACGGTCGGGCTCTTGAGTCTTTGGTTCGGTCTTGCCGTCGGGGAAGTATTGGAGACGCCACAGCACGTCCTGCTCTCGGCGTGCTAATTCCCGACTCAAGAGGCGCTCGGGCACCCGTTCGAGAGTGTCGAAATCGAGTCGCTCGATCCACTCGCCTCCGAGGCAGAGGCGGATCAGATCCTGGATCATTCTTGGGAACTGGAAGAGGAGGCGGTGCGTCTTGTCTTGCTCTTCGGCCATGGGGAGGCTTCATGTCGTGGGGGCGTTCGAGGTCGCAGGAGTTCGAAGCCCGCACTGGTGGCAAGCTCTGTAGATATAAAGACGCAAAACCGTCTGTCGTTCTGCAGGGCGGTCGCAAAAAAGTTGGCAGGCTGTGGTGGCGACCGGCACGATGGTGCCAATCACCCGGTAATCGATTCCAGGTCGGACTTCGGTGCTTGGAAGAAGTCGAGCGCCTAGCCCTAGTGGAAGACTGGCCCCATCCGGGGGAGATCCCCGACCCAACGGGCGAGATCGGGATCAGCAATTCCGAGCTGGTTCAGCTGGTCGCGATGCGGGCGCGGCAATCCCGCGAGCCGGATCGATATGAAGACGTCCGGCGTCGACTGGAGCGAGCGTGGTCTGAAGAAAAGGCGGGGGAGGCGATGGCGAAACGCTTCGCCGAGCAATTGTCCGAGTATGAGCCGGCGGTGGCGTCGCGCTTGCTACGCCAGGCGACGCGGCACTATGAAAGCTAGAGGCTGGCTGAAGTCGATCGATGAGCGCAGATCCTGGCGGCGGCAGCCGTCACGTCGTGGCGACGTTTAGGCGCCAAAGACGTCATCAAGCGCCGTCGCGGTGAGGATGCGGTCGCTCCAATTCAAGAGTTGGTCGACGTCGGCACGCTCCAGCCGCTCGACGGTTTCGCTAGGAAGCTCTCCGAACTTCCGCTCGAGCAGACGGCGGAGCATTCGGATACCGACCCTTTCGCCTTCTTTCTTACCCTCAGATAGCCAGGTCTGAGTCAGCTTTTCCATTCTTTGCAAGACCACGTGCTCAGCCTCCTTGAGGTTTTCAATTCTAATGGGTT
>JAAAKL020000039.1:0-85639 GCA_010016065.2 Carybdea cf. marsupialis auct. non (Linnaeus, 1758) | reverse complement strand
AGTCCGGGTGTACTCCCAGCCTCGACGAGCCTTGATGCGCTCGGAAAAAAGACGAAACGTCTCCTGAGCGAACGCGTGATGCTCAGGATCACCGCCGACGACTTAAACCCCGTTCAAGGCGACGATGTCCAGGAAGTAACCCTGCGGTGAGTCCAGCGACAAATCCATCAACGTCGCCCGAGCATCCCGAAGCGCTTGAGCGCGATGGCCAAGAAAGTGATATGCGACGCTGCGGCCAAAGTAGATGCGAGCGCGATCATCGACGCTCAAATGATCGCCACCCTCGTCCAACGCGCGATCCAAAGCCTCGAGCGACTCGGTGGCGAGGCGATCTTCCCCGAGCAGATAACCCTCCCGGCCGAAGAAGTCGCTACGGCAGGACGGGCAGCAGGCGAGCGCTGACTCGCGGACCTGTTGCAAAGTCCTGCCCGCCCAGTAGCCGTCACCTCGCACTAGAAAGGCGTGAGATAACACTCCCTGACTGCGATGGATCAAGTGCGGATCGCCATGGGATTCTGCGAACTCGACGGCGCGCAACGCCAGGTCCAAGGTGGTCCGGGATTGCACCAAGGCCAGATGATCACAGTGGTCGAAGAAGGCCTGACAGAACTCCGGATCCTGCACCCAACCCTGGTCCAAGGCGCGACTCGGATCCTTCTCTGTCCAAGCGAGTCGCTTTCGGATTTTGCTATCCATAATAGAGAATTCTACTTTATAGGTGGCGAGAACGCTAGCGGACGAAAAATACGCCCCAAGACAGTAGGGTCCGTCGTCTTCGGTGAAATAGTTAAGAGCGACCGCCCCATCAGGCCGCAGGCGTCCTGATGGGGCGGGGAGATTTCTGTCTGAAGCCCTCCACTTCAAGGACTTGACGGGAGAGTCCTAACGCACCACGATTATTCGATCTCGCGACTCTCGACGACAGCAGGTGAGCTTGCGGCCTCGGTTACCAACGGTGCTGGCTTGCTCACCGACTCCGCCTCCGAAGCTTTGGACTCCGATTCCTGTGACTCGGATTCGCCCTCCTGCTTTTTGCGGGGAGCGCGCTCGGTGGCTCGAATCCGGTCCGCGAGCTCGTCGAGACCGGCCAGACGGTAGACGCCTTCCAGCAGACGACCGACGTTTGAGTACACGCGCCGGTTTTTCTCGAGCTCCTGATCACGGACGACCAGAGCTTCGTCGACCCGTTTGCGCTTCTCGTCGATTTCAGCCATCTTGGCTTCCAGATCGTCGACCTCGCTGTGGCGAGTTTCGGCTACCGCCTCCAGCTCGATCGGCCTTTGACCGGCCACCGGCTCCGGCAGCTCAGCGGCCACCTGAGGATCGCGCATGCGCGCGACCACCTCGCACATCTGCTCGCGGGCGGCTTTCAGCGCCCGGGCGGGCTCCGCCTCGAGGCCGATCAACGGCAAGGCGTTGACGCCGTAGGTACCGCTGAACGACTTGCGCAAAGCTCGATGACCGGCGGAGAGTCGCTCGAACAGATCGTCCCGATCCTTTCTCGCTTTGCCGAGCCGGGCGACCTTGCCACGATGCTCACGATCCGTCGCTCGGACCTCCTCCAGGGAGGTCTCGAGAGCCGCAATGCCCCACTCCTGGAGTTGATTCCAGTCGGGCGCCAGCGGCGCTTCTTCGTCGCCAAGGATCTCGGGAACGGCTACAGCGAGCCGGTCGTTGACCGTCGACTTCTGGGTTTTGCCGGAGACGACCAAGAATTCGGTTTCTCCAACTGTTTCAAGGCTTTTCTCTGCATGTTCTTGCTCCTTTCACATCTCTGATTTTGAGCTTGGCTCCATTGCCAGCCCGAGAAAAAGTGTAGGGAGCGGCGAACAGGTTTTGGGATTTGGACACGATTTGCAGGAACCTCCGGCCGGTTTCAAATATGCCTGGAATCCTGCAAAGGTCCTCGGGTCAACACTTAGCTGTTTTCATAGATCTGGATTTGGACACGATTTGCAAGAACCTCGGTCGCGCCTAAAGCCTCGCCGATGGCTTCTCCGGGCCCGTTGGCAGGGTCGTCAAAAGCTTCGGAGGTTTCTCCGGGCCCGTTGGCAGGGTCGTCAAAAGCTTCGGAGATTTCTCCGGACGCACTCTCGACACTGGCGAAGTCGTCGGAGAGTTCAGTAGGTCCGTGGTCGGCGCCTGCGAAATCTTCGGAGGTTTCTCCGGGCGCGTTGTTGACGTCGTCCAAACCGTCGGAGATTTCTCCTGGCCGTTGTTGACGCCTGCGAAATCTTCGGAGGTTTCTCCAGGCGCGTTGGCGACATTGTCAAAAGCTTCGGAGACTTGAACATGTCCGTGGTCGACGCCTGCGAATTCTTCGGAGGTTTCTCCGGGCGTTTGTCGACGGTGTCCAAAGCTCCGGAGACTTCTCCGGGCGCGTTGTCGAGGGTGTCGAAACCGCCGGAGATTTCTTCGAGGCCTTGTCGGCGCCATCCAAATCGTCGGAGATTTCTCCGGACTCATTTCCCAGGGCGTCAGACCCTTCGGAGATTTTTGCAGGTCCTCAGTCGGCGCCATCCAAATCGTCGGAGATTTCTGCAGGTCCTCCGTCGACGCCGTCCAAACCATCGGAGGTGTCTCCAGGCCCAGGGTCGAAGATGCATTCGGCCGCACGAGACAGCTACAGAGCCCTCGATCGACGCCATCCAAACCACTGGTCTTCGAGAGTCCAGCCATAATGTCTCCTTGGGTGCTAGGGTCAATCTTCCCTCGCCGCAGAGCAGTCCTTTCCGAGTCTGACCCAGCTCAAGGAGACCCCCATGACTCTGACGTCTCGCTCGCTCCGTCTCGGCCCGTCGTCCTACCGCCGAATAGCCCTGCATGGACTCGCGATCCTCCTGCTCGCGGCTTTGCCTCTCAGCGTCTGGGCCGGCGGCAACGGCGCCTTTTCCGATCAGACCAACAACGCACAGGTCGTCGCGAGCTATACCGGGGGCAACGTGCATGGCTTCCACGGCGGGGGTGTGGTGGGAGACTTCAATAACGACGGCTGGCAGGACGTCTTCTTTCCCGGTGGCGGGGGCAGCGGCGACAAGCTGTTCATCAACAACGGCAACGGCACCTTCACCGAATCCGCCGCGGCGTGGGGCATCGCCCTCAGCCATCGCTCGACCGCGGCCGCGGTCGGCGACTACAACCGTGACGGCTGGCTTGATCTCTACGTGACGAGCCTGGGCCCCAACGGCCAGAATCAGATCGGTTTCCACAAGCTCTACCACAACAATGGCAACAGCACCTTCACCGACGTCGCGGTCGCCGCCGGCGTCAATCAGTCGTCGGCGAGCGGTGGCGACGGTTGGGGCGCGGCCTGGGGAGACTACGATCTGGACGGCCACCTCGATCTGGCGGTCGCCGGCTGGAGCACCACCGACGGCAATCGCCTCTTTCATAACAATGGCAACGGCACCTTCACCGACGTGACGGCGTCCGCCGGCCTAGGTAGCCTCACCGGCACCAATGGCTTTGCCCCTCGATTCGTCGACATGGATGGCGACCGCTATCCCGAGATCATCTGGATCGGCGACTTCATGACTGGTCACTACTACGCCAACGATGGTGACGGCACCTTCACCGACGTCACCGGCGCCTCCAACACCAATCAGGACGGCACCGAGATGGGCATGACCGTCGCCGATTGGGATGAGGACGGCGACTTCGACTTCTACGTCACCACCATCAGCACCAACAATCTCTACATCAACCAGGGCGGCAACACCTACCTGAATCAAGCCGCTTCGGCGGGGGTGGTCGACACCGGTTGGGGATGGGCGACCGCCGCCATCGACTTCAATCACGATACCTTGATCGATCTCGTCGCCACCTCCCAGAACGAGCGCAACTTCGCCTTCGTCAACACCACCAGCGGTGGCGGCAGCCTGAGCTTCTCGGAAGTGGGGCAGAGCAACGGCTTTGGCATCAACATCAACGGTCGTGGCCTGGCCAATTTCGACTATGACAACGACGGCGATCAGGACGTCATTACCTTTCCCCATTCCGGCTCAGTGAAGCTCTTGCGCAACGACTTGAGCGGTCCGGATATCCACTGGCTGCGCATCTTCTTGGACAACGGCAATAGCCCGAGCATAGCTCCCAACGGCATCGGCTCGGTGATCGAGGTCCATCTCGGCGGGCGGGTGCTGCTCGGTCGCATCGACGGTGGCAGCAACTATCTGAGCCAGAGCGAGATGTCAGCCCATTTTGGCCTCGGGGCTGCGACGACGGTCGACGAGGTCCGCGTGCTTTGGACGGATGGCACCACCACCGTCCTCAACAACGTTGCGGCGGACCAGACCCTGACGATCTCGCTGGTGTCGAGCATCTTTGCCGACGGTTTCGAGTCGGGGGATACCAGCGCCTGGAAATAACTCGATCGTAGGGGCGACGCCTGCGTCGCCCGGTGCCAGGCGAGGCAGGCCTCGCCCCTACCATTCCAGCGCGGCTTCACCTTCGATTCAATGTCCGATCGTAGGGCGACGCCTGCGTCGCCCGGTGCCAGGCGAGGCAGGCCTCGCCCCTACCATTCCAGCGCGGCTTCTCCTTCGATTCAATGTCCGATCGTAGGGGCGACGCCTGCGTCGCCCGGTCCCAGGCGAGGCAGGCCTCGCCCCTACTATAAAATTCCGCGTCGCGCCGACCGGAGTCGAAGGTCGGCCGACGCTGATGCGCATTCTCTACGTCTCCCAATACTTTCCGCCTGAAATGGGCGCGCCGGCGGCGCGGGTCCACGAACTGTCCCGTGAGTGGGTGGCGGGTGGTGACGAAGTGACGGTGCTCACCGCCTTCGCTCACCACCCGGTGGGCATCAAGGCGTCGGAGGATCGCTGGCGCTGGACCCGGCGAGAGCGGGTCGAAGGCATCGACCTGGTGCGCTCCTACGTCTACGCCACCGCCAATAAGGGCGTGCGGCGACGCATGCTCTCTTATCTCTCCTTCATGCTGTCCGCGATCGTTATCGGCCGACTGCGGGTTCGGCGGCCGGACGTGGTGATCGCCACTTCGCCACAGCTGTTGTGCGGCGTCGCCGGCTATGTCCTGGCGCGGGCGTTTCGCGTGCCGTTCGTCTTCGAAGTCCGTGATCTATGGCCGGAGTCGATTCTTGCCGTCGACGCCATGGGGGAGAACCTGGCGATCCGTGGCCTCCGACGAGTCGCTAGCTTCCTCTATGATCGCAGTGACCTTATCGTCACCGTTGGTGACGGCTACCGGCGCCAGATCCACGAGCGCTACGGCGTGCCGCTGGCCAAGATGAGCGAGGTGCCGAACGGCATTCGTGCCGATCTCTTCGAGCCTGGTCCTCGCGACAATGAGGTGCGCAAGGAGTATGGTTGGGGCGATCGTTTTGTCCTCCTTTACCTCGGCACCCATGGCATGGCGCACGCGTTGCACATTGTGCTCGAAGCGGTCGAGGCGTTGCGCGACGAGCGTTACCTCTTCGCGTTCGTCGGCGAGGGAGCGGAGAAAGACAAGTTGAAGCAGATCGCTGCTGAGCAAAAGTTGGCCAACGTCATGTTCATCGATCAACAGCCCAAGGAACGAGTGCCCGCGTTCTATGCCGCGTGCGACCTGGGGCTGGTGCCATTGCGCAACACGCCCCTCTTTCAGGACGTGTTGCCGAGCAAGATCTTCGAATTCCTGGCCATGGAGCGGCCGATTTTGCTGAGTGTCGACGGTCAAGCGCGGCAACTGTTGGAAGCTTCCGGTGGCGGCGTCTTTGTACCGCCGGAGGACGCAGGGGCCTTGACCCGCGCGATCGGCGACCTGGCCGCAGACTCTGCCACCCAGGGGGCGCCTGAACGACTGGAGGCGATGGGCAAGGCGGGGCGGGAGTTTGTCCTGCGGCACTACGATCGGGCGGTGCAGGCTCGTCGTTACCGGCAGCTCTTGCGGGAAGTCTGCGCGACAGATCCGCCTCCGGATCGTCCGGAGACTCAGCAGTGAACAAGAAATCGGCCCCGCGCTCGTCTCGCCTGACGTCCCTCGCCGTCCTGGCAGTCTCGTGGGCCCTCGCTCTGGTATTGGCTGAGCTCCTGCTGATGTTTTTCTTGCCGCAGCGACGCACCACGGTCGCTTATCACGTCGACCCAGTCTTTGGCGTCCATCGTGCGCCGGAGCTTAAAGGACGTGACGATTGGCCCGGGGTTTATAACTTTCGCTTCACCACCAATTCCCTGGGGCTGCGGGGCACTCAGGAATACACCCCCGGTGACCTGTCGCAAGATCGCATTCTGTTGCTGGGAGATTCTTTTACCTTCGGCATCGGCGTCAATGACGACGAGACCTTCGCCGCTCGTCTCCAGAAGCGGCTCGATCAGGAGGCGGCAGACCGATATCAAGTGGTCAACGCCGGCCAACCGGGCAAAGGGACGGATTATGCTTTGCTCTTTCTCGAGGAGATCGGAGAGGATTTGAAACCGAGCACGATGGTACTCTGTTTCAATTCGACGGATTATTTTGACAACGAGAAGGGGGAATACTTTGTCATTGAAGACGACGGGTCCTTGACCCGCCGAGACGTGCTGGCGAACGTGCCGAGCCGGAGTCAGATGATTTTGAAGTATCGATCCTGGTATTCCTGGTTCCTAGATCGCTTCCATCTCGGGGGACTGCTCAAGGCGTCGGTTCGCAGTCGGATGGTGGTGGCCAGCTCCCCCGCGGGTTATGGTGCACACGAAGATCTGTCGAGGACGCTCGAGTCGACCGACGTCTACCTGAGTTATGTTCAGGAGACAGCGGCACGCCTGGGTGCGGATTTCTTTCTGCTCTACGTGCCTTGGCTCAAGGAGGTCAAAACCTTCAAGACCTCGGGCAAGGTTTCCGAACGAGAAAAGAGCTTTATCGAGATGGCGGAAGCCCTGCAGTTGCCTTGGGTTTCAACGACTCCCGCTTTGGCTGCGAATCCCGCCTGTTGCGGAGACTTTTATTTCTTGGAAGGTCATTGGAATCAGCGGGGGCATGCGATCGCCGCACGAGTCCTCTATGACGCCTTAGAAAATAGAGCAGCCGAAGCGACTCACCCGTCGGATCGTTCCAGTTCCTGAGATGGCCTCTTTGAAAACAGCCTTTCTGCGGGGTGGTCGTTGGGTCAGGGATTTCTGGCTGCTGCTCGGAGCGTCGATTTTGCTGTTGATTTTGGTCGAGGCGGTCTTATCCCTGGCTTTTCGCCTTTGGGATCGATCCGGTCCTCCGGTGCTCGATCTCTACGAACGTTCGGCAGCCGCGGATATTTATGCCGACGCTTCCTGGGCGGAAGACTACTGGCACGAGCTGGAGCGTTCCGCGGCCATCGAGTGGCGACCCTACGTCTATTGGCGACGCAAGCCTTTTGACGGGCAATACATCCATATCGATCAGGAGGGCATTCGGCGCACGGTCCATGTGGGATCCTCGCCCGATCGCGAACCGTCGATCAAGATCTTTATATTCGGCGGTTCCACCGTCTGGGGACGGGGAGCGCGAGATGAATTTACCATCCCTTCGATCCTGGCGAAGCGGCTTGGGCAGACGGGGCTGGAAGTCGAGGTCACAAATTTCGGCGAGGTCGGTTACGTCAGCACCCAGGAGCTGATGACCCTGATGTTGCAATTGCAGGCGGGAAACGTCCCGGATCTGGTGATCTTCTTCGACGGCGTCAACGATACCTACTCCGCGTTTCAGCATCACGTCGCAGGCTTGCCCCATAATGAGATCAATCGGGTGCGAGACTTTAACCTTTTTGCGCCGGAGGAGATCGGGCGTCGCAATCACCTGTTGCTCGAAGATACGGCCGAGCGCATGGCGACAGTGCGTTTGGCGCATGGCCTGATGCGTCGGTTAGGAGTCGGAGGCGATGGAGATTTCAGCTCTGGCCTGGGGGCGGCTCCGATGGTCTGGCATCGTGCGGAGGAAGCTCCGGATCTTGACGCTCTGGCTCAGGACGTGGTGAATCGATATGCAAGAAATATCGATGCGGTCGTCGCGCTCGGTCGTCAACATGAGTTTGAGTCGCTTTTCTATTGGCAGCCGATGCTGTTCCAGAAAAGCGAGTTGAGCGAATCCGAGCGCGCGGAGATCGATCGTCGTGGCGACTTGATGCCGATCTTTCAGAAGACGTATGAAGCGGTGCGTCAGAGTGGACTCCAAGACTCAGAAAGCTATCGCTTTCACGATGTTAGCCAGCTTTTCGTCGACGTGGCGGAGTCGACCTTCATCGATTGGTGCCACACCGGTCAGGGCGGCAATGAGCGAATCGCTGAACGTTTGTTGATGGACGTGCTGGCCGTGTTGCCTGAGCCTTGATCGTCAGAAGCCAGCGGGGCCGCGCTCTTTGCGCGGCCCTGGCGATTCGGCGGCCTTCGTTTGGAAGGGCGCGGAGTAGCGATCAGAACCAGTCCGTTCGACCTTCGATCATGGAGTCGTGGGAGGAATCGAAGTAGTCGATGCTGTACGCGTAGGTGTAATTCATCAGGCAGACGGTCGGAAAGAAATCATGACTGGCGCCGTAGTTGTGGCCGACCTCATGACGGACGGCAAAGGTGGTTGACGTCGTGCCCTGGTCCAGGTTGACCGAAAACCCGGTCCCGGGATCGGAGCCGTAGACGTAGGCGATGCCGCCAGCGTTGAAATTCGAGTCGGCGGTGAAGCCGATGACGAGCCCGCGAGACAGACCGGAGCCGTCGGTGGCCAAGTCCGACAGGATTTGAGACGCCGACGATCCGTTCGACGTCCATTGGTAGTACCCTTGGATGACCCAGTTGATTCCGAAATCTCGGTAGTAAGCATTGTCGGCGGTCTCGATGATGTTGTAGATCCGTTCGGTCCAGTCGCTATACCTGGCTCGGTATTCTTCGTCGGCGACGGCGTAGACGTTGACCGTAGTGACCGTGAAGGACGGGAACTGATCGGCTTCTTCGACTTCGAAGCCTCGGAAGAGCGGGTTCTGGGGATCGTCCCAAGGATGGTCGACCGGCTTCTCGAGCGGTGGATCTTCGACGATCGTCACCGGATTGCCGAACGGATCCGTGGTGTCATATTCGGTAGCGCCGTCACCGAGGTGACGGACTTTGATGTCTTGATGGTTCGACTCTCCGACGGCGGGCTCGGCGAGACTGGGCGTAGCGGCAATCGACAGGAGAAGAGCGCAGAGGGCGATCGCGGTGGGTAGGCGGTGGATGTGCTGTCGCATGTTTCTCTCCTAGAGAAGCAAAGTTGGAACCCGGATCTTGGGGAGATTCGGGTTACTGGAGACTTGGCGTTCATGACTTGCAGCAGCACGATCTCAGGAGCGATTCATAAGTAGCTTCAGCTAGGAATCGCGCAGTTTGGCACTTGAGCCCCTCACTTTTCTCAATAATCTGATCATCAGATTTGGCAACGGCGCGGCCAGACGAGCCGCCTCGGACGATTCGTTTGGCGTGCCAATGACAGGCTCGACGGCTACCGTGGGATGTGCGTCGGTTGACGACGTGTGTCACTCATGCGCCAGGTATACTTTGCCGATGCGCCACTCAACGGTTTCGAGTGACACTCGCCGCCAGCGGTCCTGGGGGCCTGCGCCTGTCCGTTGAACCGGAGGTCGAAATCGATGAGGTTCCCGTCGGCCGGACTGGTCGTCCTGTTGATGATCGCGGCGCCCCTGTCGGCCGACAGACTCCGCTCTGTGCACCTCGGGGTCGAAGACGGGGTGGCCCTGACCACGGTGTGGGACGTCCGCCAGGATCGCCTCGGATTCATCTGGCTCGGGACCGGGGCGGCGCTTCAACGTTACGACGGCCATACCTTCAAGAACTACACCAACGATCCCGACGACCCGGACTCGCTATCCGCCAGCGAAGTGACGCGGATCCACGAGGATCGCCACGGCGTGTTGTGGTTTGGCACCCGCAGCAGTGGGCTCAACCGCTACGATCGCGCTCAAGAACGCTTCATCCACTATCGGCACGATCCGGACGATCCCGAGAGCCTGAGCACGGATACGATCTGGGCCTTCCTCGACGATAGCCAAGGGTACTTGTGGGTCGGGACTGAGGTTGGTCTCGACCGACTCGACGTCGAGCAGGGCACTTTCACCCGTTATCGGCACGATCCGGACGATCCCGAGAGCCTGAGCCCGGGCTCGGTGAATGCTCTCCTGGAAGATCGGGAGGGCAACCTCTGGATCGCGGCCAGCGGCGGCCTCGCTCGTCTCGAGGGTGACGTCGTTGCCCCGGAGAGGGATACACGGACCCGCTTTGTCCACTATCGGCACGATCCGGGCGATGGGACGAGCCTGAACAGTGATTCGATCCAGTCTCTCTACGAAGATCGCGGCGGTATCTTGTGGGTCGGCACGAATGATGGGCTCGCCCGTTTCGATCGCCCGAACGATCGCTTCACGCGGTTCGAGCACGACCTCGGACCCACCGAAGACGCCTACTCCAACGCGGTCGTGGCGATGCTCGAAGATCGGACAGGCGAGCTCTGGATCGCGCGCTTCGGCGGCGGATTGAGCCGTCTCGACGCCGGACCGGACCGGCGACTGATTAGCCACTATCGCCATGACGATCGCGACCCCGACGGTTTGAGCTCTAACGAGCTGCTCAAGCTCTTCGAGGACCGTTCGGGCATCCTGTGGATCGCGGGCCGCGGGGGCCTCGACAGATTCGATCGCCGTCGGGAGCAATTCGGCGTGGTTCGACAGGAAATTGGAGACTTGGCCGGCGGAGAGGTCTGGGCGATGACCGAAGACCGCTCGGGCGTTCTGTGGATCGCGACCGACGACGGCCTCACCGGGCTCGATCGAGCCGGGGGAACGGCCGTCCGACTCCATTCTGGAAAGGACAGCCCGGTGGCCCTTCCCGTCGACCGAGTCCAGGCGGTCCTCGAAGACCGCAACGGGGAGCTCTGGCTCGGCGGATTTGCAGGTGGGCTCGTCCGGCTTGACCGTGACCGGCGGCTGGTCGCGATCTACTCGCCGAATTCCCAGGACCCTAGTAGCTCCCTCGCCAGCTCCTACATTCGGCAGCTTCTGGAGGACCGCCAAGGCCGGCTGTGGGTCGGCGGCCAGAAACCCCTGCGGCGATTCGTCCGGACCCCTGGCGAGGAACGCTTCGTGATCCCCGGATCGGATCCGAGCGGATCCGGCGTCGCCATCCACCACGTCTATGAGGATCGCTCCGGCGCCATCTGGATGGGTACCGCCGAGGGCCTCGAGCGCTTCGACGAAGAGGCCGATGTCTTCGTCCGTCACCGACACGATCCCGCGGACCGACATAGTCTGTCGACCAACCATGTCAAGGCCATCTATCAGGACACGACGGGGATCTTCTGGATCGGCACCGCCGCCGGTCTCAATCGCTGGGACCGGGCACGGGGCGAGTTCCGTCACTACCGCGAGCGCGACGGACTTTCCAGTGACAGCGTGGCCGCCGTCCTGGGCGACGGGGCGGGCCGGTTATGGCTTTCAACCGCCGCCGGCATCAGCCGCTTTGACCCGCAGACCGAGACCTTTCGCAACTACGGAACGTCCGACGGCATCCACGGTCGCATTTTTTTCATCGGCGCCAGCCATCGGAGTAAGAACGGAGAGTTGTTCTTCGGCGGCAAGGGTGGCTTGACGTCTTTCTTTCCCGACCGCATCGACGACGATCCAACCCCGCCTGCCGTCGTGTTCACCCAGCTGCGGCTCGCGGGCGAGCCGGCTCGGCTGCGGCACCTCGACCCCGAATCTCCTCTTAGCCGATCGCTCACCGACACCCAGGAGTTGGTCTTCGACCATCATCAGAAGGTCTTTTCGCTCGAATTCGCTGCCCTGCACTTCGCCAGCCCGGGCAAGAACCGCTACGCCTATCGTCTGGATGGCTTCGACCAGGATTGGAGCTCGGCCGACGCCAGTCGGCCAGTGGCTCGCTACACCAACCTCGACCCCGGGCACTACGTCTTCCGGGTCAAGGCGTCGAACCCGGACGGCGCGTGGAACGAGGAAGGGGCGTCGATCGGCATTACCGTGCTACCGCCGCCTTGGCGGACCTGGTGGGCCTACACCTTCTACGGCCTGGCACTCGCTGCGGGGATCTTGGCCGTCGCCCGCTCTCATCGCCGGGAGCTGGTGCGTGAGCGGCGGGTGAGCGCCCGCCTGCGTGAGCTGGATCAACTCAAGGATGAGTTCCTGGCCAACACCTCCCACGAGCTGCGCACGCCGCTCTACGGCATCACCGGCCTTGCCGAATCGTTGATCGACGGCGCTCGCGGCGAGCTTCCGGGGCCCGCCAAGACTGATCTTTCACTGTTGGCGCACAGTGGGCGCCGGCTCACCGCCTTGGTCAACGACATCCTTGACTTCTCCAAGCTTCGACATCATGGCCTCGAGCTCGAACGCAAGCCGGTGGACGTCCGCTCCCTGGTCGACGTCGTCCTGACCCTATCGTGGCCGCTGGTCGGGTCGAAGAAGCTGGAGCTCAAGAACGCCGTCGCCGCGGACCTGCCGAGTGTTCTGGCGGACGAGAATCGTCTCCAGCAAATCCTCCACAATCTGGTCGGCAACGCCGTCAAATTCACCGAGGCAGGAGAGGTCGAAGTTTCGGCGATAGAGAATGGGTCGGGAAAGATTACGGTCAGTGTCCGTGACACCGGCATCGGCATCCCGAGAGATCATCAGGGCCGCATCTTCGAGGCTTTTACCCAAGCCGACGCTTCGACCGAACGGGAATTCGGGGGCACTGGTCTGGGCCTGACGGTGACCCAACAGTTGATCGAGCTCCATGGCGGCAACTTGGGGCTGGAGTCGACGCCGGGTGAGGGATCGAACTTCTTCTTCGATCTGGAGGTCTCTCTCCAGTCAGCCCGGGGAGTCGACGACGAGCTGCGGAGCGCCCGTTCCGTCGCCGACGTGGGAGTGGGGGGCGACCCAGTGGCACCGTTCGGTAAGGACGCCCAGATCGCGAACGGTGATGTCGTATCGATCCCCATCCAGGAGAACGGCGCGCACCTGCTGGTCGTCGACGACGAACCGATCATTCGCCAGCTGGTGGCGAATCAGCTCGCGGGTGAGGGGTTTCGCGTCACCCTCGCCGCCAGCGGTCCCGAGGCGCTGGAGCTGCTCGCGGAACCGACGGTTGATCTGATCGTCCTCGACGTCATGATGCCACGGATGTCCGGGTTCGAGGTGTGTCGCAAGCTGCGCGAGCGCCACTCACTCGAAGAGCTGCCGGTGATCTTTCTCACCGCCAAGAATCAGGCGCAGGATCTGGTCGTCGGCCTGGCGGCAGGTGCCAACGACTACTTGCCCAAGCCGGTCTCGAAGAGTGAGCTGGTGGCCCGAGTCCGGACCCACGTCGCCCTGCTGTCGGTCAATCGCCAACTGTCAGGGATGGTGAACGAGCGCACGTCACAGCTGGCTGAGCGCGAGCGCCTACTCGATGAGCGTGAGCGGTTGATCGCGGAGCTCGAAACACGCAATGCCGAGCTGGCGCGTTTCAACCACACCGTCGCTCATGACCTCAAGAATCCACTGACCACGATCCGGAATTTCATTGATCTATCGGTGAAAGATGCCGAGGCCGGTGACCATGCTCGCTTGCAGGCAGACCTCCAGCGCATCGACCGCGCGGCTTCCAGGCTACACCGCTTGCTGGACGAGCTTGATGAGTTCTCGCGCATCGACCGCGTCTCGACGCCCCGCGAGGAGGTGGCATTCGGGGAGCTGGTACGCCAGGCCACGGTCGAGCTTGGCCCGGCGTTGGCTGGGCGCGACATCGAGATCGAGGTGGCGGCGGATCTGCCGACGGTGTGCGGCGACCGGGCGCGACTGCTCGAGGTGGCGCGTCATCTCCTGGGCAATGCGGTCCAATACCTAGGAGATCAGCCGGCGCCGTGGATCGAGGTGGGTATGCGAGTCGCGTCGGATGACGATCTCTCGACTTTCTACGTCCGCGATAATGGAATGGGCGTCGACCCGCAGTACCATGAAAGGATCTTTGAGCTGTTCGAGCGCCTCCACCCAGAGGCTTCGGAGGGCACCGGAATCGGCTTGGCGCTGGTCAAACGTATCGTCGAGGTTCATGGAGGGCGGATCTGGGTCGAATCGGAGGGAGAGGGGCGTGGCTCGACGTTTTGCTTCACGCTGCCACGGCCCATCCAGGACGATAAGAAAGCGATCGGTCAGAGACCGCTCGAGCGACCCTCGGCGTAACGCCTACCGCGCGGACCTTGCAACAGAGTTTGGGGATGTGCTTGCCGTGCACAGCACGGTCGCCGTTTTTGCTGACTGTCCGGTCAGTGACCCACGGCGAAACGCCGGATGTCTCCCCAGCCACCATGCCAGAACTGAACACGAGCAAAGACTTCTTGGGTCTCGTAGGGCAGCACGAAGGAGAACCGACAGCCGTCGGGTTGGTTGGGGCAAGATGCGGTCAAGCGGTCGGCGCTTGCAGCTTGCACGGATCGATCGAGCGCGTCGGGCGTTGTACCGATCTCGATCCGCGAGATCGCGAGCCAACCCCGGCGATCCCCCGAGTGAGTATTCGGGACGCAACGGGTGCTCTTCTCAGGTAAGTCGGGAGGCTGATGGCGGCGATAGTCGCTGTAGTCGAGCCGGTAGCATCTGAGGTATCGCCTAGACTCGAAGCGGTGGAGAGCTTGCATCGCCCGCAGGCCTTTCAGGTCGACCGTATAGGTGAAGGGGCCAGCCGGGTCTGCTGTGACAAATTCGAATTCGAGCTCGACGAGCCGGCCCTTGAGGGGGGCGGGAATCGTGAAGGAGCCGTCGCGGCCGTCCTTCGCCTTGATCCCTTGGGTACCGGGAACGTGGGAGTATCGGATCTCCTGGATGGCGGGTGTCGAGAAAGTGTGCAACTGAAGCTCTGCTTCGCCCCAACCGTCGGAGTAGACCACAAACACGTCCGGAGCTGAGGCGGCTGCTTTTCGGAGTCGCCGCGGGTCGGTGAAATCCGATCCGGCGGGGGGGCAGTCGTGGTCTTCATACCTTTCCCGACTCAAGCGAGCGCCACGAACCGTGGTCTGCGTGCCGTCGACGAGGCTCAGCCGATAGTAGAGCGATTTGCCGCAAAGAGGCTTCGGCAGGTTCAGCTTGCCGAAGGAGCCGGTGATCTCCATGAGGCTTTGGGCTGCAGGAGCGACTTCGAGCACCGAGTCGAGAGCGTCTTCATCGAGCCCCCAGGAGATCGATCGGATCGCTGGCAGCAGATGCACATGTTCCAGCCGGCAAACGGTCCGCTGGCACCAGAGGATCCGGTCTTCATTCCGGATCGCCTCGAGGATCGACGCTAGAGCCACTTGCTCGAGGTCGAACTCGAAGGGGCCCTTGGGATCTTCGGAGACGGTGCGAAACGCGACCTTCTCGCTGCCACGCGGGACGGTAATCCGGCTGACGGCCTGGACGGGGAACCATTCGCCGTCGTCGAAGCGGCCTTGCATTTCGTCGGTCAGTGACCTGAGTTTGGTGCGGTCGAGAGTCAGAATCCATCGGTCTTTGCGATACTGAAGGTTGGGCTCGAAGGTCGCCTTGACGGAGGAGCTTTGCAAGGTCTGCAGGGATCCTGACTGAAGCATCCGGGAGATGTTTTCGTAGAAACGGCGCGGATCCGGCTCGGCTGCCTGATAACGGACGGCGGTCTGGACGCGGCCGACGGATTGTCCGGTGTCCTGGACCCGTACATAGGCGGCGAAGATGGCCGGAGCTCCCCCGCTGATGGTCGCCTGGTAGACCAAGCGCTCCTCTTGGCTCCACCCGGCCTCTTCCTTGAGCGACAAAGTTCCCTGGCAGCGATTCGGCGTCGAAGAGGTCAGGACGAGAGGGTGGTTGAGAAAGTCCCAGGCGCATTGGTAGGGCTCGGGAAGGACCTGTTGGTCCTGAATATCGACGACCGACACCTCGACCGTGTTGTCTGGGCCGAGAGGCTCGTCGCCCAGCACGGTATCGGCCAGGACTTCATTGTGGAAGACTGCTTCCCGTTCCAGCTCTTCGACGACTGTGCCGGTCTGCAAGATCTGAACCCCCAAGGAGATCGGGATCCTTTGCCCCCGACCCTCAAGCGGCAGCATGGGGAAGAGAACACCGAGCTCGCAAGGCCCGTCCCGAGGGCTGAGAAAAGTCACGGTCTCCCGCGGCGTCAGGCTCCAGGAACACGTGAAGTCGTTGATGGCTTCAGGTGGGCTCGAGCCCACCGAGAGATGGACCTGCGTGCCGAGCCCGAGATCATCCAGACGGCCCCGAAGTTCGAGCTCGACTCGAGCTTGCTCGATGGTGATCGGCGAGCTTTGCGGATTGGTGACAATGATCGGATCTCGCAGGGTGGAGTCCGTGATCGAGACCGAGCCGTCCTGAAAGATCTGCAGCGGGTACTGCTCCAGGTATTGGTTCGCCAGTGCCTTGTCGGCCGAGCTGATCGGAGCCTTGCGCCACGCCCGCAAAGCACGATCAACCTCTTCGGGAGAAAGGCCGAAGGCATCGGCTTGCTCTTTCAGCACGCTCCTGCGCATCGTCGAGGTGATCTCGCCGTGCCTCTGCTCGAGCGCATCGATCGCGGAGAGGATGCGGCGGGTCATCGCGTGCAAGACGTCTCCGCTATCCAACAACTCCTTCTGATGCCGGCGACCGACCACCACCAGCGCGACGTTGTCGGCCTTCTCTTCGAAGGGCGGAATTCGCACTCGTGCGTCCCACGGACTGAAGAGGATCCAGTCGTCGCCGAGGACTTTTAGAGTGACGTCTTGGCCGGGCTGGATTTGCGGTGGCAGGGGCAACCGTGCGCTACCGTCTGCAAGGGTCAGCTGATAAGGGCCGACGCCCGCGATGCCGATTCGAACCTGCGCCGCTTGGCCTTCGAGGTTGACGACGCGAAGCTGAAGAATGGCCTCCTCGGCCTGAAGCAGGCCGGGGATCCACCAGAGACTGAGGAAACAAAAAAACCTTTTCATCACCAGCTGACCCTTGGGGTGAGTCGGTTAACGAACGGCGAGTCGGTGGATGTCACTCCAGCCGCCTTGGCGGAAGTGGACCCGGTAGAAGACCTCTTCGGTGTCGTAGGGGAGCAGGAAGGAGAACAGGCATTCTGTGGAGCGCATCAGGCAACGTTGCGAATATTGATAGTCGTTGCGGATCTCCTGAGAGAACTCGAGCCGGTCGGGGGTGGTGCCGAGCTCGAGTCGCGAGACCCCGGCCCAAGAGTTCTGGCTGCCACTGATGCCGGCTGGCAAACAAATCGTGCTCTTTTCGGTCACCTCAGGATGGAACTGGCTGTGGAGGCTAGGATCCATTCGAAAACAGTTCAGGCTATTCGGGAGACTGAAACGGGAGATCTGGCGCAGCATCCGGAGCGCCTCCAGGTCGACGGCATACGTGAAAGGGCCTACTTTGGCTCCTCCGACCAGGGTGAATTCGAGATCGAGAGTCGTGGCTCCCTCTTGTCCTGGAAGCGAAAAGGCTCGCCGATAGTAGTCGTCCGCCTGGATTCGCGTGCCGCCGACCGTGTAGGAATAATGAACTTCTTCGGCGGCATGAGCCGAGAAGGTTCGGAGCATCAACCCTCTCCGGGATCCGGTGTCCGAGTAGTAGCCGAAGACCGGAAGCGCCGACGCGTCACTGGCCACCAGGATTCTCGGATCTTTGAACTTCGAGTCCGTCGACGAACAGACGTATTCTTCAGAATCCCGGCGAGACAACTGGATCGATCGCACCGGGGACTGGGTTCCGTCGACAAACTCCAAGCGGTAGAAGAGTGCTTCCCCACATAGGGGCCTGGGGATCGACTGGTACGAAAAGGCCAGAGTTTTTTTGAGGAAATCCTCGGTAGGCGGGGGGAGCTCCGCCTTTGATTCGAGAGCTTCTGGCTCGCTTCCCCAAGCGATCGACCGGATGGCCCAAAGCAAGCTGGCTTCCCGGACCTCGCAGAAGTCCTCGCCGCTGCACGAGAAGAGCTGAGGATGGCTTTTCGCTTGCTTGAGCAGTGAGGCCCGAGTCGCTTCTTCGAGGTCGTATCCGAAGAGCTCACCGGAGCTCGCCGAGTCTGACTCGACTTGGAAAGTGACTTTGCGACTGCCCGGCGGGATTTCGATTGCGCCGAAGCGCTCGACAGGAAACCACTCGCCGTCGTCGAAGCGCCCCCTGGCTTCGACAAACATGAGCTGGAGTTGGCTATCGAAGCGTAGGCGCCAAATGCCGCGTTTGAATTCGATGTTGGGTTGGAAATGGGCCCGCTGCGGCGCTCCGCCAAGGACGGTCCTCGTCATCTGTGATCGGATCGCTTCGGTCATGCGATCCATGGCATTGCGCGGGTCGCCGTCTTCCTGGAGATCCTCGTAACGAAGCTGGAGATGGATCATGCCGAGGGACTCCTCGGTGCCGCGAGCCCGGAGATGGGCGCCGACCGAAGCTTGCCCACCGCCGGCAGAAAAGCCGGCCCAGAAGAGCACCCGCTCTTGAGCGCTCCATGTCTCTTCGGGCTTGAGCGTCAGGGTGCCCCGACACCGATTCTCGCTCCGAGGCGTCCACACGATGGGATGACCGTGGAAATTCCAAAGACACTCGTAGTGCGACAAGAGCTGCTGGCTACGGCGGTCGACGATCGAGGCGGTGATCGGGGTGGCCGGCCCGAGTCGCTCGCCGTCGACCAGCACCTCAGCCAGGATCTGGTTGGCAACCGTCGCTTCGCGCGTCAGTTCGTCGACGACGATTCCGTCCCGCATCAGCCGGACACCGAAGGTGACCGGTATCCTTTCGCCCCGTCCCTGAGGCGGTAGCACCGGCAGGACGACTGCCAACTCGCAAGGACCGTCCATTGAGCCGAGGTGGGTCAGGAGGTTCGCGGGTGCCAGGCTCCAGGAACAGGTGATGCCTTCGAGCGCGCTGGGTGGGCTGGCGCCGACACTGAGGTCGACCTGCATGCCGAGCCCGAGTTCGTCGAGCCGCCCCCGAAGCTCAAATCGTTCGCGCGCTTTCTCGATCGTGATCGGCGAGTTCCGCGGGTTGGTGACGATGACCGGATCGCGGAGCGTGCTGCCGGTGATCGTGACCGAGCCTTGCGGGAAAAGCTCCAGATATTCTCTTGCCAGGAGCTTGTCGGCGGAGCTGATCGGGGCGTCGCTCCAGGCGCGCAGAGCGTGGTCGACGTCGTCGGGGCTCAGGCCGACGGCATCCGCTTGCTCGGTCAGCAGACTGTGCCGCATGGTCGGCGTCACCTCGCCGAGGCGCTGTTCTAGCTCTTCGATCGCGGTCAGGATTCGGCGGGTGATCGCCTGCAGCACATCGCCACTCTGCAGCAGAGCCTTCTGGTGTCGGCGGCCTACCACCACGAGCGTGACGCGGTCGGCCTGCTCGTCGAAAGGCGGCACCTGGACCCGCGCATCCCACGGACTGAAGATAACCCAATCGTCGCCCAGGACTTTCAACGTGATCTTTTCGCCGGGAAGAGTTTGCGGGGGCAGAACGATGCGTGCGCCGCCGTCGTCACGGGTGAGCTCGTAGGGGCCGATGCCGGCAGGACCGATCTGGACTTTCACCGGCTTGCCTTCGAGATCCGTGACGTGGATGTCGAGAAGGCCCTCCTCAGCTTGGAGCGCCGGTGAAAGCACCGCGAGAAGCAGCGCGAGAAGCACCGTGGTCAGAAGTCTTGGCGAGCTTTTCATGAACCCTCGAGAAGTAAAGTCATGGGATGCTTTCCGGCACGGGCCGGCAGGTCCGTGACTGCATCGCCCTTTTCAGCACGGAGCCGCAGCAACTGGCCGGCGGCGGCATGGGCCGGAAGCCGGAACTGGCCGCTCTCGTCTGTCGTGACCGCCTCTTCGGGAAATCCGACGACGCTCACGCGCGCTCCAGCCACGGCCCGTCCCTCCGCGTCCACAACAATGCCCCGAACCTCGCTTTCCTCTTGCCGAATCACGATCTCGAAAGTCGGCTCAGTGTCCTCGCTGAGCTCGACGACCCGATGGCCTTCTAAGAAAGCGTTGGGTTGGGTGGCTTGCAGGCGCAGGGTGCGGGTCGTGGGGTTGTCGATTCGAATTTCCCAGGAGCGCGGCGTGCGAACCTTTTCACCTTGAGACGTTTCGAGCAGCGCATCGTCGACGAAGCGGCCGCTCTCGTCGACGATCAGGACCGTGATCCGGTAGGAACTGGACGCTGGTGGGTCTTGGGTCGCCTCTCGCGTCAGCCAGAAAGAGAGGGCGATCACCGTCGCCATCACCGCCGCTAGGAGAAGCTTTCGGGGCGAGGGACGAGGCTGCTCTCGAGGGATTTCTCGGGAGGCCTCATGTCCCTGCCACGACGCGCTCTCGAGCCTTTCCGGCGTCGACTCGGCTGGATCAGGCGAATCGGGAGGAGCGACCTCGCCTTCAGCCGTCGGGGCGCAGCGGGCCATGGGATGCGCATAGATCGTGTGAGCCAACCACGTGGCGTCCGCCGGGTGACGTCGGTGCAGCTCAAGCCGCGCTTGACGCATGGCCTCGCCGATCGGCATCTGCTGGTCGATGAAGTTTTGGTAGAAGAGGCTGGCGAGCTCGAAGGCTTGAACGTCGGAGATTCTCCACCGAGATCCGATGAAGGCCCCGGCTCCGGCTTTGAGGAAAGCGTTCGCCAGGCCGCCAACTCCGGTGAGGGCGGTGTGGCCCCAAGCCGACTTGCAGGCGTTGAGAAAGATGAGAGGCGTCCGGTGCCCGAGGATTCCAGGCCGCAGGGCCGTCGGATCCAGCCTTTCGCGCTGCTCCAGGACGAGAAAAGAACGGTCCGAGTTCTTCTCGCCGGCCAGGCTATGGCCCGAGAAGTGCCAGCCGTCGAAGTCTTGAGAGAAAGCCGTTTGCAGGGTCTGGCGTCGGGCCGGGACCTCGATCACTTGCCGCCGGATGTCGTGGATCATCCTCTCGTGGTAGCCGAGGAGGTGCTGTCGCTCGCGCTCGACTTGATCGAGCTGGGTGTCTGTGGGAGCGATCAGAGCCACTCGGCCGAGAGGCAGCGTGGCCGCCGGGCGACTTCCCTCGGGGTCAGCGGACTCCACCGATCGATCGAGGATCCAAAGCGTCAGGGCGAAGAGCTCGCCCAAGAAACCTCCGTGCTCCGGATGCTCTCCGTCCTCCAGACGCAGCAGCTCCCAAGGGATCCACAACTCGCGGGAATAGATCTGCACCGTGCGCACCCGATCTCGGATTCGCCAAAGCTGGCGACGCAGCTTTGGCGGCATCAGCTTGCGGCAGAGATACGCCCCTTGATCGGCGAGGCTCTGAGGACTCGATAGCCGGTCCATGTCCCGATAGAGGTCGGAAATGGCCTGCCGGGGGCTCAGCCCTAAAGGCTCGGTGGTTTCTTCAGCAAAGTTCAGCCCGAGCGCGGGGTCGCGGGTTCTAGCCGCGTAGGAGAGGATCTCGTCGCGGCCTAGATCGCTCCTCCTGACGATCAGCAAGAGATCAGGATCCGGGAGGAGCTCGCCTGCTGTCGCGTCGAGGTTGAGCTTGGCTTCTCCCACTGCGACTTCCTTTCGCCGTCCTTATTGCATGCCACCGTTGATATCGAGCGTTGCCCCGGTCATATATTCGGCTTGAATCAAGAAGCGAATCGCTTCGGCGATGTTGATGGCATCCCCCAGGCGCCCCTGCGGGATCGACGGCAGCACTTGGGATTGTAGATATTTTTCCGGCACATCTTTGATGATGCCGACGTTGAAATAACCCAAACATAAAGCATTGGCGGTGATGCCTTTTTTGGCATTTTCAGCCGCTATCACTCGAGCCATGGCGCAGAGCGCAGACTTAGTGGCGGAGTAGGCGAGAGTGCCTGGCACGGCGATCTTGTAGAGCACGGACGATAAGAAAACGATGCGCCCGTAACCGCGTTCGCGCATCGTCGGCAGCAGGCCTCGGCTGACCAGCATGGCGCCGGTGAGGTTGGTGGCGATCACGTCGTCCCAATCGTCGTCGGTATATTTATGAGTCAGATTATTCGGCGAAATTCCCGGAGTGTAGATCAAAACCGGTCGTTTGAGGCTCGGGGCGATGTCGGCGGTAAATTCAGCCACCCCCGCGCGATCCGTGACGTCGAGGGAATAATACTCCGCGCCCTTGGCCAAGGCTTTCGGTTCGCTGCAGTTGTAGGTTCCGAGGACTTTGTGCTCGTCACGAAACGCCCGGATCAATTCCTGACCAATGCCGCCGGAGGCGCCGATGATGATCAGCTCATGGGGCTCCGTCGGCGCAGATGGGGTGTGCGGAGAGTCGGTCTCGGTCATGATTCTTTAGACAATGGGAGAAAGGGTACGGGTTGCGCCGCGAGGCGACGATGGAGTCTTTCACATTTCCGGGAGCAGGTGCTGGAGCACCTGAAGAGCCCAGATTCGCGACCAGTGGAGGTGACCGCGCTCGGCGCGTTCGGCCAGACTTTTGATGTGGGCGTGCTGTTGGGGGCCGGCAAGCCAGGTGGGCAGTCGCGGAGCGGTGGTGCAGGTCTGCCGAAACCAGGTCTCCATCGGCAGGCTGAATCCGGTCTTCGGGCGCGACAAGATCGAGCGCGGCAAGGGTGAGTTCGGGCTGGCGGCGAGCGGTGCCTTGGGGACTCGGACTCGGGAGTCCGCGAGGCGCGGGCCGAGGGTTTCCGTCAGTCGACGATCGACCAGGGGGACCCGCAGCTCGAGACCGTGGCTCATGGCGGTCCAGTCGGCGTCGCGCAGGAGCTGCTGTCGCATGTAGATGCACTGCTCGGCGACCGTCGTCTGACGCCAAGCATCCGCCGGCATAGGACGCCAGGCATCTTGCATGGCCTGAAGGAGGCTGTCGAGGCCACCGGCGGCGTGCCAGATCTCCGGCCGCACCAGGGATTGAATCTCCGCCGGGGTGAAAAGCCCGCGGAGCAGATGGTAGGTGGCCGCTGGCCGGGTCAAGGCATGCCGGAGATAACGAAACTTGGCGCGTTGACGTCGGGGTGCGGCGATGGCGAGCGCCGAACCCAGGCCAGCGAGCGGCGCCAGCCAGGCGAGGCGACGCAAGCGGGCGAACTTGGCGAAACTGTCGTAGCCACCGAAGAGCTCGTCGCCCCCCAACCCGGACAACGCGGCCTTGAGTCCGGCCTCGCGCACCGCCTTCGAGACCCAGTAGACGTTGAGGCCATCGACCGTCGGTTGATCCATGGCGTCGAGATAGCGTGGCAGATCCCGGCGGATCTGATCGGCGGTCAAGACCGTGGTCGTATGCTCGGCGCCGTAGTGGCGAGCGACCTCCTCGGCCAGCGCCGCCTCGTCTCGCGCCGTGCCGCGGAACTCTTCGAAAGCCAGAGTGACGGTCCGGAGGGGTTCCGGATGCAGCTCCGTGGCCAGCCCGAGGAGGGCGCCGGAGTCGACGCCCGCGGACAGGAAGAGCCCGACCGGCACGTCGGCCACCAGATGACGGGAGACGCTTTCGAGCAGCGCTTCGCGCACCCGCTCCTTTAGCTCCGGTTGCCCAGGCACGGCCCACGGTGGGTCATAGACCGACGCCACCGACCAGTAGGGTCGGGGGCCTTGCACCCGTCCAGCCCTAACTTTCAAGGTGCAGCCGGCGGGCAAGCAGCGGATCTGGCGATAGAGGGTGCTCGGCTCGGGTACGCTGCCCCAGGCCAGAAAGCCGACGACGCCCGCTGGATCCGGATCGCGGGAGATGTCGCCACCGGCCAAGAGAGCGCGTACCGACGAAGCGAAGCGAAACGTCGAGCCATCGTCGGCCCAGTAGAGTGGTTTGATGCCGTGAGGATCGCGAGCCAGCAGCAGGGTGGCGGTGCGGCGATCCCAGAGCGCGAACGCGAACATGCCCGCCAGGCGATCGACCATGGCTTCGGCGTCGCGGCGATAGAGGTGGAGCAGGACTTCAGTATCGCTTTCCCCGGCCAGCGAGACGCCGTCGGCGAGTAGCTCGTCGCGCAACTCCCGGTAGTTGTAGATCTCGCCGTTGAAGGTCACCACCAGATCGCCGTCGGTCGAGACCATCGGTTGGGCTCCGGCGTCGCTCAGGTCGATGATCGCGAGCCGGCGATGGCCGAGCAGCAGACGCCCCTCCGGATCTCGGTACAGACCTTTGCCGTCCGGTCCGCGCGCGGCCATGGCGTCGCGAACCGCCACGCACTGCCGTTCGGAGGGAGTTTTCGCCTGGCGGCCGTAGGCCAGGATGCCGTTAATGCCGCACATGGGGGTCAGGATGGCTTGATAAGCTCATGGGAGCGGGCGCACGCATCTTGTCGCACGGGCGCTCTGAGGGTCAACGATCGGCGTCGGCTGCCCGGGAGAGAAAAACGGATGTGTGGCATTGCCGGACTCGTGGGTGAGTTTCGAGCCGGCCTCATGGAGCACATGAACGCGGCGCAGTCGCACCGCGGCCCCGACGGGCGTGGAGTTTTTGAAGATCCGGAGGCCGAGGTCGCGCTCGGGCATGCCCGTCTGGCGATCCTCGACCTGAGTGACGCCGGAGCGCAGCCGATGACGTCGTCGGACGGCCGCTTTGTCTTGACCTATAACGGCGAGATCTACAACTACCGCGAGCTGCAGCAGACGCTCGAAGCTCAGGGGACGACGTTTCGCTCCACTGGTGACACCGAGGTGTTGCTCTCCGGCTGGCGGCGCGAAGGAGAACGTTTCGTCGAGCGACTAAACGGCATGTTTGCTCTCGCCGTCTGGGATCGCCGCGAACGGGTGCTGACGTTGGCCCGGGATCCTCTCGGTATCAAGCCCCTTTATTACGCTCAGCTGACGAACGGCGCCCTTCTATTCGCCAGCGAGATCAAGGCCCTGTGCGCCCATCCCGGTCTGCAACGTGAGGCCGACCTGCAGGTGCTCCAGCAGCACCTGACGTTCTGTCATGCCTGCGGCTCGCGCACGGCGCTGCGGGGCGTTCGGCGCCTGGAGCCTGGCAGGCTCCTGCGTTGGCGGGCGGAGACCCGAACCCTCGAGGAGCACGGCATCTGGCGACTCGACTTCGAGACCGGGACCGACCGGTCCCGCGACGAAGCCGTGGCGGAGCTTCGCAGCCAGCTCGAGAAGGCGGTGGTCTCTCAGCTGGTGTCCGACGTACCGGTAGGCGTGTTCTTGAGCGGTGGCCTCGACAGCACCCTGGTCACCGCCCTGGCGTCGCGGGCGCGGGGCGGCGATCTCGAGGGTTATACGATCACCTACCCTTCCGAGGACAATCGGCTCGACGGTTTCGACGAAGACGCCCCCCACGCGCGTTCGGCAGCCCAAGCCTTGGGAGTTCGCCTGAAGGAAATCGAGATTCGGCCGCGGGTCGCTGAGCTGTGGCCCCGCCTGGTCTACCATCTGGACGAACCGATCGCCGATCCGGCGGCTATCGCTTGTTATCTGATCAGCCGCCTGGCGCGGGACAGCGGTACGCCGGTGTTGTTGTCCGGTCAAGGAGCGGACGAGCTTTTCGCCGGTTATCCGCGCTACCGCGCCTTACAGGCGACGCGGCGCTTCGACGCCTTGCCGCTCGCCCTGCGTCGCGGCCTGGCCGCCTTCGGGCGTCGGCTGCCGGGGGCACGGGAGCATCGCTGGGGGGCGCTCTTGCGGCGCAGTCGCCGGGTCCTGAGTGACGTCGATCTCTCGCTCGAGGATCGCTTTCTCGCTTACTCGGCGTCGACGCCGGTCGCCGACGTCTCGGGTCTTTGGAGCCCGGCAGCGCATCAGGAGATCAACGGCGCGTCGCCCTGGGACGCGTGTCGGAATACGATGCATGCCCGCGGCCTCTCGGGTCTGCATCGCTTTCTCGATCGTGACTTGCGAATCTACCTGCCCAACCACAACCTGCTCTATACCGACAAGATGGGCATGGCGGTGGGCCTCGAGGCGCGGGTGCCGTTGATCGATCGCGAGCTGGTGACCTCGGCGGCGGCTTATCCGGTGGACTGGAAGCTCCGACCTCAGGCCTGGGGGCTGGCGAGCGCCGGCAGCACCAAGGCGATCCTGCGAGACGCCGCCCGGGGTCTCGTCCCCGACGCCACCCTTGCCCGCGCCAAGGCCGGCTTCGGTGCCCCGCTGCGCAAGTGGCTGCGCTACGACCTGGCCGAGATGTGGCACGATCTCACGAGTCGGGAGGCGGTCGAGCGTCGGGGCTGGTTTGACCCTGCCAAGCTGCAAGAGGCTCGTCAACGGAGCCAGCGGGGCGAGGCGGATCTCTACATGCTGCAATGGTCGGTGCTGACCACCGAGCTTTGGGCTCAGCAGTTCCTGGACGCGAATCCAGCGGATTGATGATGGACGCCAGGCAGGACGCACCCCGCGAGGTCACCGAGCTGCTCAAGTCGTGGAGCTCGGGGGACGAAGCGGCCCGAGAGCGGCTCTTGGACGCGGTCTATCAAGAGCTCCGACACATCGCCGGCGGTGTGATCCGGGGGGAGCGGCGTGACCACACCCTCCAGCCGACGGCGCTGGTGCACGAGGCCTATTTGCGCCTGGTCGATCAGCGTCGGGTCAGCTGGCAGAATCGGGCGCAGTTCTTCGCCATCGCCGCGCGCATGATGCGCCGGATTCTGGTCAACTATGCGATCTACAAACAGCGGGACAAGCGCGGCGGCGGATGGACGCGCATGACCCTGGAGGAGGTCGAAGTCGGCGTGCCGGGACCGAGCGTCGACGTGCTGCGGATCGATCAGGCGCTCCGGCGACTGAAAGGGCAAGATCCGGCGAAAGCCAACGTCGTCGAGCTGCGCTACTTCGGTGGGTTGTCGATCGACGAAACCGCCGAGGCCATGCAATGCTCGGCGGCGACGGTGGCACGACATTGGCGGATGGCCAAGGCTTGGCTGTACCGTGAGCTGCAGGGAGGCTCTGGCGATGCCGTCGAGACGCTGGGAAAAAATCGATGAGCTCTTTCAAGCCGCGATCACTCTCGCCGAGGACGCGCGGCCCGGCTTTCTCGACGCCCGATGCGCCGGCGATTCCGAGCTGCGTCGGGAGCTCGAGGAGCTCTTGGCCGCCCATGGGCAGGCCTCGGGCTTTCTCGAATCGCCGCCTGGCGGCCGGCTGCTGCTCGGCGAGGAGGAGACCGATTGGATCGGCCAGCGCCTCGGCGCTTACCAGATCCTGAAAGAACTGGGCCGGGGCGGCATGAGCGCCGTCTACCTGGCCCAGCGAGTCGATCGGGAATATCAAAACCTGGTGGCCGTCAAGCGGCTCTTGCCAGGTTTTGCCAGCCCGGCCATTCGTCGCCGACTGCGGGTCGAGCGTCAGATTCTGGCGCGCCTGCGCCATCCGTATATCGCCCGTATGATCGACGGCGGCACCACCGCCGACAGCGGCCCGTATTTCGTCATGGAGCTGATCGAAGGGCAGCCGATCGATGACTACTGCGATCGACAGCGTCTGACGCTCGAGGAACGTCTGACGCTTTTCCGGCGAGTCTGTGAAGCGGTGCAATACGCCCATCGCAACCTGCTGGTGCATCGGGATCTCAAGCCGAGCAACATCCTGGTGACCCCGGAGGGCGAGCCGCGCCTGCTCGACTTCGGCATCGCCAAGCTGCTGGCGCCGGAGGAGTTTCCGGAAAGCGTCGAGGACACGATCACCCGGCTGCGGCCGATGACGCCGCGGTACGCCAGCCCGGAGCAGGCCCTCGGCCGTCCGATCACCACCGCCAGCGACGTCTATTCCCTCGGGGTGCTGCTGTATGAGCTGCTGGTCGGGGTGTCGCCGTACTCGCTGAGCGGCAAGTCGGCGAAAGAGATCGAAGCGATCCTCCAGGATCATGAGCCGTCGCCGCCGAGCTCGACGGTGAGCGAGGGGTTGGCCGAGCAGCGCCAGTCGGTCGCTGCCGCCCGTCGGACGACGCCGGAAGCCTTGAGACGGCGATTGCTCGGCGATCTCGACAACATCACTCTGCGGGCGCTGCGCAAGGATCCGGAGCATCGTTACGCTTCCGTCGAGCAGTTTTCCGAAGATCTTCGTCGTTTTCTGGAAGGCTTGCCGGTGCTGGCACAGCCGACGAGTCGAGCCTACCGGCTGGATAAGTTTCTGCGCCGTCATCGCGCGGCCACCGCGGGAGTCCTGACCGCCTTGACGGTCTTGATCGCTTTTACCGTCCTGACCTGGGTTCAGGCCGGCCGGATCGCCCGCCAGCGGGACGCGGCTCAGCGCGAGCAGGCCCGGGCGCAAGAGGTGACCGCGTTTTTGCTCGATGCCTTCCGGGAGGCCGATCCCAGCCGTTCCCGGGGCGAACAGGTGACCGCGCGGGAGATCCTGGACCGCGGCGCCCGTCGAATCGAAGAGCAGCTGGCCGGAGAACCGGAGCTGCGGGCGACCTTGATGCACACCTTGGGCGACGTCTACGCCAGCTTGGGGCTTTATGAATCTGCCCGTGGCCTGCTCGATCAGGCGGTTGAAGTACGGCGTCGGCACCTGGGTGATCAGGACCTGGCGGTTGCGGAGAGCCTGCACGTTCGAGGCGAGGTGGCGCTCGAGCAGGGGGACTTTGACGCCGCCGAAGAGGACGCGACCCAGGCCCTGGCTAGCTATCGCCGACAGGCGTCGGAGCAGATCCCGAGAGGTCTCGATCTGATCGGCCGAATTCGCAGGGTCCAGGGGCGTCGACCGGAAGCGATCGCCCTGCACCAGCAGGCACTCGATCTGCGCCGTCAGGCCGGAATTGCGGGCGATTCAGAGCTGATTCGCGGCTTGACCTATCTGGCCCAGGCCCACCGGGCCACGGGGGAGCTCGAGCGCTCGATCCAGGTCTATCGCCAGGCCTTGGACCATCACCGAGACGGCGCCTCCGGCGATCAGCCGCTTTTGGCCGAGATCCTCCACAATCTGGCGATCCTCTTGCGCCGTCAAGATCAGTTCGATGAAGCGGAAGCCTTCGCCTCCCAGGCGATCGCGATCAACCGTCGACTCTACGGCGAGCGTCATTTGAGCCTGTCCCGCAATCTCAACAGCCTGGGGCTGATCCGCAAATATCAGGATCGATTTGAGGAGGCCGCCGATCTCCTGCAGCAGAGCCTGGATTTGAAAAGCGAGCTGCTGGGGGCAGACCACCCGCGCCTCGCCATCTCGATGAATAACCTCGCATCGCTATTGCTCCACCAGTTGCATCGGCCGGCGGAAGCGGCAGCTCTCTATCGGAGCGCGATCGACGTCTACCGGCGCAAGCTCGGAGAGGATCATCCAAATCTGATTTCTTTTTCGATCGGGCTCGGCCAGGCTTTGACCGTCGATGGCCAGCTGGCCGAAGCCGAGCGCATCTTGCGCGACGCTCTGGCACGTGCGGGCGATGAGCGACGTGCGGCCAGGGCCCGTAGCGCTCTTGGCGATGCCCTGCGTCGCCAAGGGCGCTATCCGGAGGCGGAGTCAATGTTGTTGGCGAGTTATGAATTCTTCGTCACCGGCGCCGGGGGTCCACGCGTCGACCAGGAGCGGACCTCCTTACGCCTGATCGAGCTTTACCGGCAGCTCGGAAGGGCTGCTGAGGCTGTCGAGCTCGAAGCTCAAATGGCCCCTGACTCGGGTCCGTGATTGCGGTAGTAGCGAGAGGAATAGTCGATCGGCCGAAACTTGAAGCTGCCTTCGACACCGCTGCCGTTCGCTTCGAAGACACCGTAGCGGACGAAGGCCGGCAGCCGGTCCTCGAACCGCAAATCGGTGGCTTCGGCGATCAGCAGTTGGTCGAGGAAGAGTCGGATATAGCCATTGTCGTCGATCTCGCCGTCGTCGTCGCCGTCAAAGGATCGGGACCACTCGACTTCCAAGGTCGAGCTGTCCGGTGGCAGGATCTCGACCGGCGTCTCCTGCCCGAAGTTCGAGTCGTCAGCACGCCAGTTGAGGACCAGCTTCTTCTTGCTGGCGATCATGCCCTGGTCGGTCAACTCGACATAGATGATCCGCTCCGGGGAGGCGGGGTCGTCGTCCCAGAGCTCGAAGATGCCGAAGGTCTCGCCGAAGCTGGTGTCGACCTGGCTGGGGTCGATCGAGAAGCGAAAAGTCAGGCGGTGGACCGGTCGGACGGGTTCCCCCGGGCACGGTTCGGTCAGATTTTGAGTGACGCTGCCGTCGGGGAGATCCGGGGCGAGCGGCTCACCGGTTCCCAATAGATACTCACAGTTGTCGAAGAACTCCAGCGGACCTTCGATCGTGGACCAGAATTCGTCGCAGTCTTCGCCTTCGGATCCTTGTCCAAAAGCCGGGAGTCCCAAGGCCAGGCTCAGTGCCGCCCACAAGGCGAGGATGTTCCAGGTGATGTGGATGAACTTCGTGTTGTGCATTTCGAACCTCCAGTAGCAAGAGTTTCAGTGGGTCGATAGTCCCCTCTGTAGCTAACGCAACAAAACGTCGGCGATTTCTGTCATCGCTGATCAAGAAACCACTCGATCCATCTTGTTGGCGACCGGCTGACAGAAATTTTCGACGTTTGTTGCGTTGTCGGTAGAAGCGCTCCGATCTACCCATGATGCACAAGGAGAACCCGATGAGACTCGAAATGAACAGCAAAGCGTTGACCAAACTGTCCGCCTGGATCCTCTTCAGTGCCGTCTTGGCCCTCTGTGTCGGCCTGACCAGTGCCACGGAAGACTTAGAAATCGACTCGGAGCTGACGAAGCCAGCGGCGACGGAGCTGACGGAGGAAACCCCGGCTCCGGCCGAAGCACCGACGTCAGTGAGCGATCAGAAGCTTGAGGATCTGCCCTGGGCACCCCTCCTGGATCAGCAAGACATCGTGCCGCTGAACGAGAGCTGTGGCGCCTGCAATTGCAATGAGGATGACGATTGCAAAACGATCTGCGGTCGGCCGGCCTCCTGTGAACGGCGGATCTGTCCGTGTGCGACCTGCACCGGCAGCTGTCAGTGCTAGTTGGCGCAGTCACCGCCTGAGGCGTCGCCTCGCTGGTGATTCGTAGTGGCGAGGCCTGCCTCGCCTTGATCGGGCGACGCAGGCGTTACCCCGCCGACTGTTATCTGTGGCGTCGTCTCTTTTCACATGTCGTGGCGAGGCCTGCCTCGCCATGCCCGGGCGACGGCTGCGTCGCTCCTGCGATTCAGTCGTGGCTCGGGCCTTTTTCCGCTTCCAGGATCATGCTCTTCCACAGGTAAGGCAAGCGGCCGGCGCCTCGAAACGTGCGTGGAGTGAAGCCCGCGGTTCTTAAAGCGGTGCTCAGCGTTCGCCGCGACCAGAATTTGATGTGTCCACCTACTACCGTCGGCTGCAAGTGACCATCGCTGCCGTTCAAAGCGGCGATGACAAGGTTTTTCAGGTAACCATGGTAGGGCGTCGAGAGAATCAAGCGACCGCCAGGACGCAGGACGTCGAAGAGCCGCTGGAGAAACGTGATCGGATCGTAGAGGTGCTCGATCACCTCGAGGGAGACAATGGCGTCAAAGTCGCCACCGAAGAGTGCTGCTAAGTCGTCGTAGGCGGAAGCGACCTCAAAACGAGCGTCGGGAAACGCTTGGCGAGCTTGCTCGATGCCGCTCTCTGAGACGTCGAAACCGCAGACGTCGAAGCCGTTCGCCGCCAACTCGCCGGTCAGGCTACCGTTGCCGCATCCCGCATCCAAGACCCGCCCAACGTCGGGGACTTGCCGGAGGTTGCGGAGCACCGGTTCCCGCAAATAGGCGTGGGCATAGGTCGGCCTGGCGTTGGCGTAGCGGGAGCCGGTACTCTTCGTGTCCGTCATTCCGCTTCCCCGATCTTGTCTCGCTGCCGGATCTCGTACATCTTGGCTTTGACGTGAAAGAACTGCACGCCCCGGAAGGCGGCGTAGATCAGTCCAGGGACGCCGTCAAGAAAACCGAGTTTTGCGAAGTAGAAGAAAAAGAAGATCAGGACGGGGGAGCCCGGCAAGCCCAGGAAGGTCTTCTTCAGCCAGCGGCGTCTTTGGGCCTGATGGCCGAACAGCGAAGGCTGGATCAGGGTGCCGCCGCCGAACAGCTCGACTTTGGCTTCCAGGTTCGAGTATTCGTTGTGCTTCGAGATATAACGATCGAGGCGGGTCAGATTCTCGTGGCGAACGCTGCCGCGCAGGCGGCCGGTGGTGCCGTGCACGACCATATGGTCGTTGACTTCGGCGTCGGACATCGAGAGGTCCTGGTCGCCGTAGCGCTTCTCAAACTCTCCGAGGCCGTAGCGAAATAGGCAGAGCTTCCACAATTCCGTGTCGCCCCAACGCAACTGGCGGCCGAGAAAGACGATCTGGAGGCGCAGCCAGTAGCCGTCATAGGACGGCGCCTCGATCTCACTTTCGATCTCGCGCTTGAGCGCTTCGTTCAAGATCTCATCGGCGTCGAGGATCAAAATCCAATCGTTGCGAAAGGGGTAGGTGTCAAGCGCCCACTGGCGTTTCTTGGGCCAGCCGCCGGCATAGTCGAACGGTACGAGATCGGCCCCAAAGCGGGCGGCAATCTGAGGCGTGCTGTCGGTGGAATGCGAATCGACGATCAGGATCTCTTCTGCCCAGTCGGCGAGCGGCTCGAGGCATCGAGAGAGATTTTCCTCCTCGTTCTTGGTCGCGATCAACACGGAAATTGGACATCTGGCCATGGCGAAACCTATCTCCCAAGGAACTCCGTGATCGCTTGTGCGGCGATCCGATTGCCGGTCGGGGTCAGGTGACGGTCGATCGGAAAGAAGAGTCGTTCGCCTTTCTCGTGTTCTTGGCGCAAGAGCGGCAACAGGTCCAGGCAGCTGAGGTGGTGCTGTTGGCAGAAATTGAGGAGACGACGGTTAGGTTTCTCGCCATCGTAGATCGAGCTACTCAGCGCAGTCGCGTTCTCGACCTGGATCTTGTTGGGGAAGATGGCCAAGACGAGATGCTGCCCGGCCGCGCGGGTGGTGTGGACCAGCCCCTCGATCCGCTCGAAGGCGCCACGCATGATCGCTTCCTGCGGCTCGGTCGGATGGCGCAGAAAGACATGGCTGCCGCCGGTGTTATAGACCGGCAGACCGAGCCATCGGCCGGCGATGAGGACCCAACCGACCGCTCGGGGCGAAGACGAGATGCGGCGCCGCAGCCAGTCGATCAGCTCGAAGCGCGGTATCCGCAATTGCCTCCGATCCGGCGGCGGAGCGGCGCGTGGCGTGTTGGCGGGCTGGGGGGCCTCGGGGTGAAAATCGTTGCCGACGAAGATAGACAGTAGGACGGTGCGGGCTGCGATCCCGATCTGATGGGCTTCGGCCAGCAGTAATTGATACTCACGTGGGCCGCTGGCCGGCATGCCGAAGTTGAAGACCTGACGCCGTTGACCGGTTGCCGCTAGCTGGGCCTCGATCTGTGTCGACAGAGTCGCAGCTTCTTCCACGCCATAACCAAAGACGAAAGAGTCGCCGATAAAGAGGATATTTTCCGGATCGGCCATCTCTGCCTCGGACCACTCGCCATCGCGGCGCCCGAAGCGGTTGATCTCTACCGTGAACTGAAATTCAGGACTCTCATAAGTCCTGGAACTGCCAGGAAAGAAAGCGATCCGTCGATCCGGGTCGATATCAAAGACAGGATGGGATGGCCCCTTGGGCCGTGCGAAAAGGCGCACACCGACCTCCAGCGCCAGGATCGTCAGCGCCAGCGAAACGGCGAGCAGCACCAGATTGGTCGTGAGTCGCCTTGCCCGGCGATGAGGCGCCCGTTCCCGACGCGGGTCTGGGGTCAGGGCGCCCATCAGTCTGTGCGCATCCAGGTAGGAGGCGTTCCGCCCGACAAGAGCCAGCGATAGGATTCGAGCATCTTCTCGCCGATGCGCAGCCAGGAAAAGTCACGCCGCATCCACTCGCGCCCTCGCGCACCGAGTCGAGCGAGTCGGTCTGTCGTGGTTGCCAGAGCCTCTCGCAAACAATGAGTCAGAGCTTCCGAATGGCCTTCGATCCACCAGCCGCACTCCTGAGTTTTCAACCCCTGCCATGGCGTCGCCTGGGTCGTGATCACCGGCAGCCCGTGCGCCAGGGCCTCAGCGACGGTGATCGCGAAGTTTTCAGATCGGCTGGGCAGGACGTAGAGCTCGGCCGCGCGGAATGCGTCGCTCTTTCTTGACCCATAGGCGGGGCCGGCAAAGTGCACCTGTTGGAGGCCAAGATCAACGACCAAGCGTTGCAATCTCTTGAGGTATCCAGCCTCGTCCGGTCCGACAACGTCGAGCTGCCATTCAGGAAATGACGATTCGACGTCAGCCCAGCTTCGCAAAAGGACGTCGAGCCCCTTGATCGGATGAAGGCGGCCCAGGTAGAGGAGGCGGCGGGGTCGCCCTCCCTGAAAGGTAGCGACGGCGCTGGACGGCGGCAGGTCGATGCCGTTGGGGATGATCGCGACCGGGGCCTTCAAGCCGGCGCCGCGGATATCCTGGTATTCCTGCTCGCTGGTGGCGTGAAAGAGGGCGCTGGCTTTGGCGGCCGCGGCCTGGGACAACCACCAGAAAAGGCGTTTGCGCAATGCCGAGATGGCAAGCGCTACTGGCGAGAGCGTTCCTCGGGGCGAATTCACCAGCCGGCAGGCGGTGCCGGCAACCGCTCTTCGCGGATAGACGTTGGGCAACATCCAGAAGCTATGGTTGTGCATGATCTCGGCGTGGCGGGCTGTTTGTGCAAGCCCGTGGCGCAATGCCGGGGAGACGCCAAGCCGGCGTAAACAAGGCCATCCTGGATGCTCACGGCAGAGATAAGGCTCGCCAGCTGGAAAATAAGACGGTGCCAGAGCATGCAACTCCACGTCGACGTCACAGCTTGCGAGAGCCCGACAAAGCGACGGCACCGATTGCGCCGGACCGCTGGCCGTATTTCGAACCTGGGGCAGGACGTGAATCGCTCGGAGGCGATCCGGTCGGGCGGTCATCTCAAGGATGCTGAGGCTTGCCCGGGAACCGGTGCCGACTGGCGGCGGTTGGGGAAGAGCAGCAGGAGCAGAACAGAATTGAAAAGGCCGATGGACCAACTGGCGAACGTCGCGACGAAGAAGTCGTCGATCCGAAGGCCCATCACGATGCCCGACCAGGCCAGCGGTAGCCAGCGAAAGTCACCGCTCAGAAAGGTGTTGACCGAGACGTGGGTCAGCCAGACGAAGATCGCGCCGACGAAGGTGCAGGCGCCGATGACCGCCAGCCAGCCACCA
Organism: Carybdea cf. marsupialis auct. non (Linnaeus, 1758); assembly: GCA_010016065.2. NCBI lineage: Eukaryota > Metazoa > Cnidaria > Cubozoa > Carybdeida > Carybdeidae > Carybdea > Carybdea cf. marsupialis auct. non (Linnaeus, 1758). The sequence continues at coordinate 50,649 of JAAAKL020000039.1, read as the reverse complement.
TTCCAATAGGCTTCGGCAAACGTTCCGGGAGCGGTCTTGCTATTGGGGTTGCCGGTGACTTCGATGTTGAACATCTGTCCAACGGTCATCTCAGGTTTCGAAGGTACTAGAATCCGCGGCACGAAAGCCCAAAACCAAAGTTCGAAGGTATCGCCAGGTCGTCCAGAATCATAGGCATCCAGGCAGAAGCCTTGGCTCGGCGTGTAACAAAGTCGGGTCCACCATTTCTGGACGTCCTCTTCCTCTACGAAACCGTTCCGCTGCCCCTCGGTGTCGAAGGCACTGAGCGTTGCGATCAGGCGCCCGCTCAAGTTCGAGGCCTGGCCAGCACGGGCAGCCGCGCGCACCGCGTCGACCGTGGTGACGAGGATTGGCCAGATGATAGCGATCGCGAGGGCGCCACGCGCCAGGACGTCGAAACGCGGTCGAGCCATGTAATAACCCAGGAAAATCGGCAGGAGCATGAGCAGGACCGCGATCTTGGCGCTGCTACTGGCCTGCACCAGGATTTCCCACGCCAGGAGCGGAAATAGAATCTTGTCCCACTTCAGGTGACCCGAAAGGCGTGCCCACAGCATCAACATCAGGGCAAACATGACCAGGAAGTTAAGGTTGAGGATCTGGGACGGTAGAAAAACCCCCAGGGTCATCGAGTTGTTGAGCGGCACCGCAAAATAACGCACCGGAGCGCCGATCAGCAGACAAGCGAGTATGAACTGATCCAGGCGTTGGCGATCGAAGACCGGCGCCTTCCAGGAAGCTTTCAGTGGGAAGAGCTTCATGCCGACAAAGAAGGTTAAGGTGACAGTCAGTAGACTGACCGCGTTGAGCAGATTGGTTCGATAGAGTGTGATCTCATCGACCTCATAGTGCCGATGGACGTAGAGCACGCTCGACGGGGTGCCGTACTCAAAGATCAAAGCGCCAAAGCCGTAATACGCCGCGCACACCAGAAACAGTCCGAACATCGGTGAGACGACCATCAAAGCGTTGTGGCGCACGAGCTCGATCGCCGCGAACAGACAGATGCCGAGCAGTACCAGCGGCCCGACGCCGTTGAGCTCCGTCGGCGAAGCCAGCCCGGCGCCCAGAAGATAGAGAACGACCAGACCCGTCAGTAGCATCGCGGTCCGACCTGCCGGCGGTGGCCGGAACTGAATCTGAGTCGAGGTATAGCCGGGGAGCCCGAGCCAGGCGACGCCCCGAGTCTCTCCAGGCCTCGGCGACACGTGTGGGGGCTGCGGATTCATCATAGGCGTCCGTGGGCCAGGAATTCTTCGAAGAGGGCGGTGAATCGAGCGTCGAAAGCCTGGAAGCGAAAGTTCTGAGCCCACCTGAGCTGAGCTCGTCGACCGAACTCGGCCGCTTTTTCCGGATCGCGCAGTAGCTCGATCAAGCGCGCCGGCAGCTCTTGCCTGTGCTCGAGATCGACATTGTACCCGCTGACGCCATCGGCGTTGATCTCACCTCCGGCGTCGTGGACGGTGGCGATCACCGGCAGCTGATGACGCATGGCCTCGACGTAGACCAGGCCGAAACCTTCGCCGCGGCTGGGCATGGCGAAAACAGTCGAGTCGGCGTAGAGTCGCTCGAGCCGCTCCTGAGGCACAAAGCCGAGCACTTCGATCGAGTCGCGAGCGGTGGAGTCCGTCGCCCGGGCGCGCAGGCTTGCCAGTCGTTGGCCTTTGCCAGCGAAGCTCAGGCGGGCAGTCGGTACTGCCGCGACCACTTGCGGCCAACAGTCGATCAGCAGATCGTGGCCTTTGTAGGGTTCGTCGCAGCGACTGACCATGAGCACTCGCGGCGGCTGGCTCCGTTTGCCCCGCGGTCGAGGGGGCGCGTCGCCTTCGGTGGCCAGCCAGCAGACCCGAGCGCGAGCGAAGCCGCCGTGGCAGGCGTCGGCACGGTCGCGGGTATGGCGGGAGATGGCGACCAAAGCGTCGGCTCGTCGCGCGAGGGACAGTTGTCTCGGAGGGGCCGACTCCCAGATTTCGACGCCAGCCAAGAAGGATAGGCTCGGGCGACGCAACCCGGGGATGGGAGGCTGGGCCCGAGACAAACCGAGCTGATCAAAGACGAAAAAAGAGGGGCGCAGAGCCGCGCGCCAGGTTTGGAGTACGAAGCGGAGTCGGCTGCCGCGACACGCCGTCACTGGCAGCTCGACGTCGCTCGGGGGGTGGTCGTCGAGCAGGGACACGGCTCGCGCTTCGATGCGGTCTTCGCGATCTAGTCGTGCCAGGGTCTTGGCGGTCATGCGCGCGAGCTGGGCGAGGCCGCCATTGCCCCGTTCCAGGGTCGCGGCGAATAGCACGACACGGGGCCTCACCCCCTAACCCCCTCTCCCACCCGCCCCTCCTCCGTCCCGGGAGAGGAGGGACCCTCACCCCCTGGCCCCCTCTCCCACCCGTCCCTCCTCCCTCCCGGGAGAGGGGGAAAGGTGGAATCCTCAGTTGGGCCGCCTCGGGTCGTTACCTTTTCCAGAATCGTCGCGACTTGATCGTGGTAGCTGAAGCTGCCTTCGAGACAACGCTTTCTGCCGGCGGCGGCGATGCGCTCCCGTTCCTCGGGATGGGTGAGGTAATGATCGACCTTGTCCAGCAGCTCGGTTTCGGAGTCGAAGAATTCGGCCTCACGGCCCGATCGGAAGAGCTTTTCGTGCTCTTCGGTGCGCTCGGCGAGCAAGAAGGTGCCGCAAGCCGGAATCTCGAAGGAACGGGTAGTCGAGCGATCTGGCACCAGGGGCGTCAGCAGGCCGAGACCGATCTTGGCGACGGAGAGGCCGCGGGCGTAGTCGTCCCCGAGCAGCGGCGCACCTCGATAACAGCGAAGCAGTAGCGGATCGCGGCAGGCCTCCCGCCAATGGTTGCCCCAGATCGCGAGGTCGACGTCAGCCTCTGCTAGCGGCCGCAGGTAACGTTCGCGACCCGGACTGTAGGTGCCGACGAAGACGACGTCGCAGCCGTAGCGACGGCGCTCGTCTGAGGACAACTCCATCGGCCGATGGGCCAATAAGTCAAAGCCTGAGTCGCCGAGATGGAGCTCGCGGGCGCCGTGCTGGCGGTAGAGGTCGAGCTCATATCGCTTGGTGGTGACGAGGAGATCATATTCGCGGATCGCCCGCAGGAAATGGCGGGAGCGATGGAAGACGATCGCCGGATCCGGCGTGTAGTGGAGAAGGAAGGGGTCACCGGTCGCCCGCAGGCGGCGCAGGGTCGCGGCGGTGATCCAAGGGCCTTTGTCGATCCAGACCAGATCCGGTTTCGTGGCTACGGCCTGCTCCAGGACCGCGCGGTTGAGCCGCCAGATCGGCGGCCCCCACGCCCAGCGACGGAACAGGGCTCCTCCCCAACGCCCTCCCCAACCGTGAAAGGGATCCACGCACAGCGGCTGGACCTCGTGTCCACCTTCTTCGAGCACCCGCATACGCATGCGGGTGGTATTGACGTAGTGGCGAAAGATCGAGCCGACGAAGAGGATTTTCATCGAAGGGTGGTCCCGTCGAGGGCCTCGCGGACGTCGAAGACGTACATCTGTCGGCTGCCCTCGTGTAGGGAGTCGATGACCACACGCTTTCCGCAGCGGCTCCAGCGGGGATGGAGATCGCAGCGATAGCCGGTGGCCTGGTGGTCCGGCAGAGTGGCAAACCATGCCAGCGGCACGCACCGCTGTTCCTCGAGCTGATAAGCCATGAGATGCTGTCGACCCTGGTCGTCGGGATAGGAGTCGCTCAACAACCATTGCGGCGCACCGGGACGGGCGCTCGGATGGCCATCTTCAGGCAGGATGCCGCGGCCGACCTCGATCCCGGATGCTTCCGGACTGGCGAAGTGCAGGAAACCGTCCGCAGTCGCCTGCTGGTGGACCCAGCGAGCGAGGCCGCGATGTCCGAGGCGACGAAAGGCCGACAGGAGGGGACGAACCAGTCGTCGGACCGGCCCGCTGCTATAGCGGACTTTGGTGAATGTGCTCGCCGGGCGCCCGGCAATCAGGAAGCTCGTCTCGCCGACCCAGCAGCCGTGGGAGTAGCGGCCGCTATCAGGCAGTGCCGTTAGGCCCTTGCCGTTGCGGTTGCAGAAGTAACAGCGGGTGAAGATGCCGCCGTCCGCGAGCTGCCAGCGGTGGAGAAAAGCGAACTGGCTGCCGCTACCATTCCACATCATGTGCTCGACGTAGTGGGCCCCGCCCGCCATCGACGGCAAGGGGCTGCGGTGCATCAAGTCTTGGACGGTCAGGATCATCTGGCTGGAGCCGTGCTCGAGGTCGAGCAAGACGATGCCGTCGCCTTCCGGCGCGTCGCCGCGCCAACGCTCATCGCGCACGCCTTCGTAGCAGTAGCCCGGCCGGCAGAACGCGTGCCGCTCGAAGCGCGGGGTGACCGCCAGCTTGCCGTCCGGCGTCACCGAGTAGATCGTTGTCGGCTGCTCGCGACGGCTGCCATCATCGACGTCGAGCACGACCGCGCCGAAGCGGTCGTTCCGTCGGTCGTAGCCCCGGCGGTCGTTGTAGACCACGCGGCGGGAAAAGTCAGGGCCGAGCCATTGCAGCATCGAGCCGAGCTGCCAGTTGAAGGCTCGCGTCTCGGCCAGGGGGTGATAAGTCCCCGTCTCGAGATCCCAATAGCCGAGCTCGACGCGGTCGTCGACCTGCACCAGGCGACCGTCGAAGTCGGCAGCGTGGCATAGGAGTCGACGACCCTCAGCATCGAGCGGCGACTTGTCGTAATAGCCGAAGAAGTGTCGCCGAGGGCCGCGGGTTGCGAACACTTGATGCACCCCGGGCTCGAGGTGGTGCTGCCCGTGACTCATCCCACCTCCTTCCGGGTGGCGAGTCGAGGGAGCAGCTGCTCCAGTGAGCGGACGTTGGTCTCGAGCGAATAATCTTCCGCCAGCTCGTAGGAGCGTCGGCCCATGCGCTGACGCAGCTCGGGATCGCGCACCAATTCATCCAAGGCCGCGGTCAGGGCGTCGACATCGCCAGCCTCGTAGATGCGGGCATTCTCGCCGTCGACCGCAACATCACCTACCGTGCCGACGGTGCGGGTACAGACCACCGGTAGCTCGAAGTTGAGGACTTCGTTGAGCGCTTTGGGCGATGGGTCGTAAGTCGAGCAGAGAGCGAAGATGTCAGCGAGCTCGTAGTAGCGAGGAATCTCGGACTGATTGACGAAACCGGCGAAATGCACGTGGCGAAGACCTCGTTCCTGGCTTTGCTGCCGTAACTCAGTCGCCAGCGGGCCGTCGCCGACCAGGACGAGAGCCACTTCGCGACCCGCCTTCTGCAGGCGGGCGATGGCGGTGAGCAGATCCAGGGGGCGTTTGCGCTCATCCTGGCGCCCGACGTTGAGCACAATCGGCACCTCGGGCGGAATCTCCAGCTGCCGGCGTAGCTGCGCGGCCGGCTCTGCCTGGGTGGCACGAGCGGAGCGAAAGAAATCATTGTCGATGGCGCACGGCATTGGCCACAGCTTCTCCTGAGGACAACCATAGTGCTCGAAAAAGCGACGATTGCCGTGGCAGCTGAAAAGCACCACGTCACTGAGTCGGAAGACGCTGCGCCAGACCTGCCGTTTGAGGCGCTCCTTGAGGCCGCCTAGGTCCGGTCGCAGAGAGCTCTCGCCGCGAAAGATGGTCGGAATGCCGGCGGCGCGTGCGGTCAGGAACGCCAGCCAGAAGGACATGGGTTGATAGCCCTGCACCAGGACCGCGTCCCAATCACCGCGCCGAAGGTGCCCAGGCAAAGTCGGATTGATCCGGCTGGTGACGGCCGGGCCTCGGCGCGCGGGCGAGAGGTTGCGCACGAAGGTGTGGGGGTAGCCATCGAGCAACGGCACGTCCCAGTCGATATGGGTCGCCATGGTGGCGTCCCAGGTGGCGGCGGCGCCGGTGCGATCGAGGTAGAAGACTTCAACGTCGAGCCGCTCGCTCGTCGCCAGCAGACGGTAGAGCGGCGCGTGATACTGCACGACGTGCAGGGCGACGATCGCCAGTCGATAGCGTCGGTCGATGGCAGTCTGCGGAGCTGTTGGCGCGGGGATCACTTGCTGAAAAAGCAGACCGGGCCATAACGGTCAGCTAGCTGAAAGCCGTGGGTGACGGTCAGCTCCTCGATCACGGTCTCGATCTCATAGGAGCGGCCGTTCCAAGTCGCGGGATGGCATTCCATCAGGATCTGTTGGCAATGCTTCAGAGTCTCGGCCTCGCGGTCGATCAGGCCGACTTCCGCACCTTCGATGTCCATGACCAGCTGAAAAGGCGCTTGAAGGTGTTCGGCCCAGATCTGACGCAAGGAGAGGCTCGGCACGTCGACGGCTGACGCTGCGTCGCCGTCGGTGGTGATCTTGGAGCCCAGAAGTCGATCCTGAACGTCGAACTTGACTCGCGATTCAGGCGAGCTTGCGTCCGGAGCTGCCGCCGCTCCGGAGAGGACGGTGATCTCGAGATGGGTGCCATGTGCGGTGACGTTGGCCCGCAGCACGTCGAGCACTCGGCGATTGGCTTCGACGCAGACCAGCCGTCGCCCGGGCTCCAGCCGCCGCGCGATGTGCGACGAGATGGCACCGATGCCGCTGCCCAACTCGACGACGTCGAGATCGGTTCGCAAGTGATCTCGCACAAAGCGATATTCCGCGCTCTCATACATGCCCCAGAACAGGGCCGCTTTGTTCTCCGGCGGCAGCTCGAGGCCGGAGAGATCGAGCGGACAGCCGTGAAAGGTGATGCGATCGCCACGGGTCGCGCCGATCACCGAGCCCATCCAGGAAGAGCAAAGGATCTTGGCCGCCAGCAGCTTGAGGTTTTTTAGCGTTGCCTCGGTGCGCATCACTCCGCCTCAGCCCCGCCATCGGTCGAGGGTCCCGATCGTCGGGTGCCGGTCATCAAGAAGGCCCGGGTGTAAACGCCGCTGCCAGCGGTGCCGATTTCCGCCAGGTTCCAGGCGGCGATACCCAGCCGGATCAAGCGCCATAGGAGATAACGCCCGAGGGAGATCCCGCCGAGGGGTCTGGGGCCGCTCTCCCTCGCTTCGAGGGCTGTAAAACCGCACAGCTCCATCAACCAGCCGAGAGACGACGGCGAGAAGCAGACCTCATGGGTGAAGTCTCCATAACGGATCGAGGGGCTCATCGGACTGTCGGCGTTAGGGGTCGACAGGATCAATCGACCACCGGGTACCAAGGCCTGATGGCAAGCATCGAGAAACGGTAAGACCTGATCCTTAGGCTGGTGCTCGATGACATCGAAGGCGGTTAGCAGCTGGAAGCGTTCGGGATGTGCCTCGAGCAATTCGAAGAGATTCCCTCGAACGACACTGGGCTCCACCTGTTGGGCGAGCGCGACCTGTTCGGCGCTGGTATCGATGCCCGTCAGATTCTTCAAACCGTAGGATTTGAGAGCAAAGAGCAACTCACCACTGCCACAGCCGAGATCGGCGATCGGCGTGTCGTGCTCCGTGGGCAGCCAGCCGCTCAAGGCTCGCGCCAGATACCTCGCCTTACGTCGAGCGGAGGCCTCATCGAACGCGACTGGCTGCGATTTGCCTCGGGAGGCGTAGGCTCGGTAGATGCGCTCCCGATAGTCCGTGGCGGGCGTCATCGCGGCGTCCGCCTCAGGGCGAGCTCGATCCCTGAGAGCTTGCGTCGATCAAGTCCAGGATGTTTGCCACCGTTTTGCACTTGGCGAGCTGCTCGGGCTCCAGGACGACGTCCAGTTGAGCGTCGAAATCCACGATGGCTTTCAGGATGCCCATCGAGTCCCAGCTCTCGAGATTTTCGAGAGCCATCGCCTCGCCGAGGCTTCCGGGCGCTTCGTCCAGGGATTCTTCGAGCAAGCGGAGGGCTTCTTGTCGATTCACGCGGACTCCCCTGAAGTCTCCGCACCTGCCCAGCGCACGACGGTCGCCCCCCAAGAGTAGCCGACGCCGAAGCCGACCAGGAGCAGCCGCATGCCTGGGCGCAAGCGACCGTAGGCCAGGCAACGCTCCAGCGCATAAGGGATGGTGCAAGAGACGGTATTGCCGGTGTCTTCGAGTTCGATGACCATGCGCTCCTCGGCGATGCCGAGCTTGCGACGCAAGGCATCGAGCATGAAGAGGTTGGCTTGATGAAACACGTAGAGGTCGATGTCTTCGGGCTCGAGATCTGCCGCGTCGAGGGTCGAGCTGACCAGGGCAGGAATTCGCTGGAGGGTGAACTGCAGAATCTTCGGCCCATTCATGTAGAGGTGGCCGGCATCCGCGACACCATCGAGCCCGCGGCAAGCACCGTTCTTGAGGATCAGATTCTCGGCGCCCGCGCCATCGGTGCCGAAAGTGAACGGGCCGACCCAGGTTGACGTTTCGACGTCGCCCTCCCGCGCGGCGAGCAGGGTGGCGGTCCCGGCGTCGCCGAAGAGCGTCAGGACCGTGTGGTCTTCCGAGTGCATGTACTTGCTGTAAGTATCGGCATTGAGCAGTAGGGCCTGCTGCCCCATACTCGACTCGAGCAGCGATTTGGCCAGCGCCAGGCCGTAAACGTAACCCGAGCACCCTTGATTGACGTCGAAGGCCATGCATTCCGAGCGCAGTCCCAGGCGGTCCTGAATCAAGCAGGCGCTGGTCGGCAAGAGATAGTCTGGGGATTGGGTGCAAAAGATCAGGATGTCGACGTCGTCAGGAGTCGTCGCGGCGTCGGCGAAGAGGCGTTCGGCGGCGGCCACGGCCAGGTCAGAAGCGTACTCGTCCTCGGCCGCGATGCGGCGTTCGCGAATGCCGGTCTTGGCGAAGATCTTTTCCGCCGACCAAGTCTGGAATCGTTCCGCCAGTTGATCGTTGGTGACCCGCTGGTCGGGGAGATGGGAGGCCAGGGCGAGGATGGCGGCCTGTCGACTCAAGGGATAACTCATGCTTCCGGGGACGCCGACGATCGGTTCCGGCGCGCTCCGGGCGACGCCCGGCTTCGTCATCCTATCCAGGAGCCTGCGAGCGGACAAGCAGCCTGAATCTACAGGGTTCGAATATGGACTGGCCGATCCGTCCAGCTCGTGATCAAATTCACCTATGCATTCACGGGCCTTCGTTTCTATCGCTCTCCTGATCGTCTTTCTAGGTGGCTGTAACGAACCATCGCCAAAGGCGTCTTCGGAGGCACCTCCCCAAGAGGCTCCGGAAGCATCGCGGCCCGCTGCTGACGCCGCGACCGCAGCTCTACTGCGGGAGACTTCGGATCTATATCGCCAGGGGCGCTACCAGGAAGGCATCAACCTGCTCGAAGCTGAGATCGGGCGGGATCCGGGACGGCCACGCCTGCATTACAACCTGGGCACCCTGCGTGCTGCTCTCGACGATTACGAGGCGGCATCGGCCGCATTTGAAGAAGAGTTGGCCCGTTTTCCTGGGCACGCTGAAAGCCACCGTGCCTTGGCAGCTGCGTATAGTCGCATGGGGCGGCACGAAGACTCTGTGCCTCATTTCGAGAGCTGTCGCGAGGCGCTTCCGGACGATGAAATTTGCGCCCTTGGCCTCGGCCGGGGCCTTTCGGTCCTCGGCCTTTTCGATCAGGCCCGGCCTCATCTCGAGCAGGCTGCCAAGCTGAGCCAAAACGCCATCGCCTGGTCGGAACTTGCCGTCGCCCATCGGCGACTCGGTGATCTGGAAGAGGCGGTCGCCGCCTTCAGTCGGGCGCTGGCGGACGACCCGAGCCACCTGCAGTCGCTGCTCGGCTACGGTCAGACCCTGACCGCGCTCGGCCGTGCCGAAGATGGCTCCGCCTTGCTCGAGCGCCATCGCCAGCTGGCGGCTATGCAGGATCAGCTCGACGCCTTCGAGCGGGGTCGTCAGCGAGGTCAACCTCCGGTCGAGGCTTACCTCGACGTCGCGCGCATCCACTTGGAGCGGGACGATCGGGCCGCTGCCGTCGACGCCTACGAACAGGCGATGGCTCTTGCTCCCGACAATCCGGTGCCGGCTCTCGAGCTCACGGACCTCTACCTCGATGACGACCGTCTGAGCGACGCGGAGCGCTGTGTCGAGCTGGCTCTGGCCGCTGATTCCCAGAGTCCTGGCCCGCTTTTCTATCGCGGCCTGGTGAGTCTCAAGGCTGGTGATGCTGCCGCCGCCAGTCAGGCCTTTGCCGCTTCCCTGAAGCTCGGCGGCTGGCCGCCGGCAGCATTTCTCGATGCCGGGGCTGCATATCGCGAGGCCGGTGATCTCGATCGTTCGGCCGCGGCTTACCTCGAAGCGATGCGTCTTGCGCCAGAGAATCCGAAGGTGCATCACGGCCTGGCGCTCGCTGCTCGGGAGCATGGCGACCGCGCCTCCGCCGAGCAAGCGGCCCGGCGGGCGGTTGAGATCGATCCCGAACACGGATCCGCCTGGGCCCTGCTCGGGCTTCTGCGTTTTGAAGCAGGAGATTCAGCCGGCGCAGAAGTCGCGTTCTTGAAAGCGATCGCAAACCAACGCCTGACGCTTATGCGGGCCGACGGCGTCGACGAGGTGCTCGACGATTTCCCAGGCGGCGCGAAAGCGCGCGAGTTCTACCGACGCTTGCTGAAGTCCTAGGCCTGACGTCGAGAAGTGCGCTCAGCGCCGGCCCAAGACCTGCACCTCAGCTCCTTGGCCGCGCCGCCAGGTCTGTGCGTCATAGACGAAGACGATTTTCTTGATCGCCCGCTGACCGCCTTTTAGATCGATGACCTGGGAACGTTTGCCAGCTCGGATCACGGTGTGCATCGGGACCTTCTGGACGCTGTTGTTCTCGAAGTGAATCTCGAGGCTGCGGAACTGCACCGCATGCTGGCGCACTCTTAGCACGATCGCGTCGAACGTGCCTTTGCGTTTTTGGAGACGCAGGACGTCGCGATCGACGCGGTCGGCAACCTGCAGGGTGCCGAGGAGCGTCCAATGGCGGTTCCGGGAGTCCGCGGCGGCTGGTTCGGGGGCCGCGAAGGAGAGGCTGAGCAGCAGGGCGAGGGCGGGTAAGTGACGGAATTTTCTCATGGTGTTCTCCAAAGTGGGGTTGTGGGGTCAGCCTCTGGGCTGACTCTGAGAGGTGAAACCCACGAACTGGAGAAAACTTGCGGGCGCCGAGCCCGCCGAGGCTCAGTGGCCCGTTGCGGCGCCAGCGCCCCGCGGAACCCGGACCGCCTCCACCATGTCCTGGACCTCTTGGGGCGGTGGTGCGGTCATGCGCGACACGGTGAAGGTGACGATCAGATTGACTACCATGCCAACGGTGCCGATGCCCTGGGCACTGATGCCAAAGAACCAGAGGGGGGCGCCGAAGAAGCGATTAGCGATGATGTAGAGGCCGGTGAAACCGATGCCCACCAACATGCCGGCGATCGCGCCGGCTCGATTAGTGCGCTTGTCGAAGATGCCTAAGAGGATAACCGGGAAGAAAGAAGATGCTGCCAGTCCGAAAGCAAATGCCACCACCTCGGCGACGAAGCCTGGGGGATTGATGCCGAAGTAGCCGGCGACCACGATCGCCCCAAAGATCATCAGCCGCCCGACCAGCAAGCGTTTCGCCTCGTTCGCCTCGGGGTCGATGAGCTTGGCGTAGATGTCGTGAGCGATCGAGCTGGAGATGACCAGCAACAAACCGGCCGCCGTCGACAGGGCGGCTGCCAGTCCGCCGGCCGCTACCAAGGCGATCACCCAAGGAGCCAGGCCTGCGACCTCGGGGTTGGCGAGCACCATGATGTCGCGATCGATGCCGATCTCATTGGCGTCAGGTTTCGGCGACAGCTGTAAGCGGCCGTCGGCGTTTTTGTCCTCAAGGGTCAGCAGACCCGTGGCCTCCCAGCTGGCCACCCAATCCAGCGAGCGGGCTTCTTCGATGGTCTTCTCATGCACCGACTGGATCAGGTTGTAGCGCGCGAAGACCGCGATGGCCGGCGCGGTGGTGTAGAGCAAGACGATGAACAACAGGGCCCAACCGGCCGAGTAGCGGGCGGCGCGAACGCTCTTCACCGTGTAGAAGCGCACGATGATGTGGGGCAAACCGGCAGTGCCTGCCATCAGTGCAAAGGTGATGCAGAAGACGTCGAGCTTCGACTTGTTCTGGAACGGTTGGGTGTATTCGGCGAAGCCGAGGTCGACCTGAATCTGATTGAGGCGCTCCGCCATGTCTGAGAAGGTCAGCGACAGCTGCGGGATGGGAATGCCGGTCAACTGGCTGGCGATGGCGACGGCGGGGATCAGGTACGCGATGATCAGGATCGAATATTGGGCGACCTGAGTCCAGGTGATGCCTTTCATACCGCCGAGCACCGCGAAGAAGCTCACTACCGCCATGCCGACGATGACGCCGGTGGCGATCGGTACGCCGAGAAAGCGACTGAAGACCACGCCGACGCCGCGCATCTGGCCGGCGACATAGGTCAGCGAGACGAAAATGGCGCAGATCGCAGCGACTGTGCGGGCGGTGTCGGAGTAATAGCGATCGCCGACGAAGTCGGGCACCGTATATTTGCCGAATTTGCGGAGGTAAGGCGCCAGCAAGAGGGCGAGCAGCACGTAGCCGCCAGTCCAACCCATCAGATAGACCGTGCCGTCGAAGCCCATGAAGGAGATCAGCCCGGCCATCGAAATGAATGACGCCGCGGACATCCAGTCGGCCGCGGTCGCCATGCCATTGAACACCGCCGGAACCCCTTGGCCCGCGACGTAGAAGTCTTTAGTGTCTCGGACCCGGTTGCGGTAGCCGATGTAGAGGTAAGCCGCGAAGGTCAGGCCGACCAGCAGATAGGTCCAGGTCTCGGTGGTCATCTAGGACTCGTCCTCGCTGACGCCATACTCGCGATCGAGCTTGTCCATGCGCAGCGCGTAAACGAAGATCAAAATGACGAAGACGAACATCGAGCCCTGCTGAGCCCACCAGAAGCTCATCGGCAGCTTGCCGATCGTCACCTCATAGAGCGTCTCCGCCAGGAAGATGGCGAAGACATAGGACACCAGGAACCAGATTCCGAGCAGGACAGCAATTAAACGCTGGTTCTTGATCCAGTACTCGTGGGTGGAGCGCTTCTCAGGCATGGCATCGTTCTCCGCAGCGGATTTTGTAGCGTGATGGCGCTGAATTTTACTTGAGCGAGTGTCGGAATCGAGCGGTGATCCGTGCTTAGGGAGATCTCACCCACGAAAAAAGGGGACCGCATGGCGGTCCCCCTTTCCCGATCGGCTCCGAGGAGCCGCTGATCTGAGCTTCAGCGTCCTAGCTAATTAGAAGCTATACCGAACCCCGATCTTGCCACGCCACCTGGAGTTGGTGTTGTGAATCTCGAAGAGATCGTCGGTCCCCTGGGTGACATTCCGCAGGGAGATCGCGGGCTTGCCATCGTCGACCCCAGGGATGCAGGCCGAGTGACTGTCACTGGTGCCGCAGACCCCTTCGACTTCCCAGATCTCCGTGGCGTTGAAGTTGACATACCTCACCAAGCCGGAGTCCTCGTCCAACAGGTTGCCGAGGTTGATCAAGTCGAAGGTCAACTCCAGACGTCCTCGACCGACCGGGATATCTTGGGCGACGTGGATATCGAGGGAGTGAGTCCATGGCGCCTGATCCGCGTTCCGTTCAGTCAAGCCGCCACGGGCGGCCTGGAGCACCGGGAACCGGTTGACGAACGCATCGAGGGTCGCGAAGTCATCATTGGTGATCACCACGTCATTGGCGCTCGCTGGCACCCAGGCGAGATCGTTGCCATCGGAACCGTCACCGTTGTAGCTGCCGCCGAAACCGAAGTTCACGAAGTCAGAGCCCATGACCCAGGAGAAAGGGCGGCCCGACTGATGGTTGTAGAACAACGACACGGTGGTCGGATACGGCTTGTCGCGGTTGAAGCGATAGGACAGCGAGGCGTTGAAACGGTGCTCGACCTCGAAATCCGAGGTGGAAGCGCCGACATTGTTGGGGTCGAACGCTTCGTTGAAGCTGAAGTTCGACACCGCTCGGCTCGAGGAGCCTTCGTTGACCACCTCCGAGTCGTTATAGGCGTAGGAGACAAAACCCCAGACGCCGTTGGAGAAAGGTCGCTCGAGCTTGAGGGCGAAGTTGGTTGCCTCGCCTTCGGAGGTGTTGCGGATCAGGTAGGCGTCGGCGCCATCGTCATACTGCGGCCGACCGTCGAAGGTGGTGCCGATCTGAGTCAGGCCGACGTTGGCGTAGTCGATCTCCTCGATCGAGTCGGTGAACACGAGCTCGGCAGAGGCGACCAGATTCCACCACGGCAGCTGGCGATCGTAGGCCAGATTGAAGCGCCCGACCTGCGGGAACTGGAAGTCCGGATCGATGAAATTGAACTCGCCACCGCTGGTGTCGTTGAGACAGCTAGCGGTCGGGGTCTGGTTGAACGGATCCGGATTGAAGGGCTCGTCGTCGCAGTCGAGGAAGATCTGCGTCAGGCCGGTGCGGGCAAATTGGTTGGAGATCCAGACGTAAGGAGCGCGACCGGCGAAGATGCCGGCGCCGCCACGCAGCTGTGACTTGCCGTCACCGGAGATGTCCCAGTTGAAACCGATCCGCGGCTGCCACAGTTGCTCGCCGTCCGGGATGTCGTCAGTCCGGAAGCCGAAACGCGCCTCGGTCTCGGGGTTACGACCTGGGGTGTCGGGAAAAAACGGCACATCGACGCGCAGGCCGAGGGTCACCGTCAGGTTATCTCGCACCGCCCACTGGTCGCCGATGTAGAAACCGAGTTGGTTGACGTCAAAATTCTGTCGCTCCGGCTGTCCGGGCCCGAGGATCGTGAAGTCGTAGTTCTCGGCGATCCCCGATTCGAACTCGTCGAGGTCGGCAAATTGAAACGAGCCGAAAGCGTTCTGGATGAAGAGATTCGAGAAGCTGAAGAGCTCGTTGTGAGTGCCGAAGGTGATGGTGTGGTTGCCCTTCAGCCAGGTGAAATCGTTGTGGATCTCGAGCACGTCCTGATCGAGGGCGTTGCGAGTCGAGAACCGCTCGGTTCCGGCCTCGAACTCGTTGACACCCGGCTCCGAACCGTTGACGTCCTCGATCTCGATCCAGGGGAAACGAATGCCGTCAGCGCCCGCGCGCTGATCTTCGATCGTCTGAAAGGCGATCCGAGCCTCGTTGAACGCGTTGGAACCGAACACGCTGTTGAGCTGAAGCACCGTCGAGTTGGTCTCGGTCTGGAAGTCGTAAGTGTTGCTCGGCCAGAGGTAGGCAAAGGAGCCAGGGCGATTGATGTCGCGGGCCGCGTCGACCAGGTTGTGACGCGCCGTCAGGTTATGGCTGTCGTTGACGTTGAAGTCAAAACGGACGAAGTACTTGTCCGACGGATCGTCGCGCAGATTCTCCCCCAGCCCACCGGGATCGAAACCGTAGGTGTTGATCAGGATGTCGCGGAAGCGGTTGGCCTCGTCGACATAGCCGCCGTTACCGGCGCCGAACTGCTGTCCGGAGGCGCCGTCGATCGACCAGCCGGAAGGCGTCACCCGATCTTCGATGTCGGCGTTGACGAAGAAGAAGATCTTGTCCTTGGTGATCGGGCCGCCAAGACGGAAGCCATACTGATCTTCGTCGAACTCACCGAACTGGCCGAGCGAATCCGGACCGTCGCCGAACAAGTCCCGGTCGCGGGTGTAGTAGAACACCGAGCCTTTGATCTGATTCGAGCCGCTGCGGGTGACGGCGTTGATACCGCCGCCGGAGAAACCGCCGTTGCGCACGTCAAAGTCGGCGATCACCAACTCGAGCTCCTGGATGGCGTCGAGCGAGATCGGGGTGGTGCCCGACTGGCCACCGGGGGTGCCGGTGTCGGCGAGGCCGAAGAGGTCGTTGTTCACCGAACCGTCGATCGAGATCGAGTTGTAGCGGCTGCTACGGCCGGCGACGCTGAGCGCGTCCGGATCCTCGTTCTCGGAGTTGACGGTGAAGAAGGGATTGGTGCGCGCGAAGTCGTTGAAGCCGCGGTCGATGGTCGGCAAAGACTCGAGGGCTTCGGTGGTGACGTTGGACGCGGCGCCGGTGCGGCCGGAGTTGATCAGCGGCGTTGACTCGCCGACCACGATCACCGTTTCGGCGACCGACGCCAGCTGCAGTTGAAACCTGAGGTTGGCGGTCTCACCGAGCTGAATGGTGACGCCACCTGTCTCCTGAGTGTGAAATCCGTCCATCGTGGCCGAGACGTTGTAAGGGCCGCCGACGCGGACGCCCAGGATGCGGAAGCGACCGTCGGAGTCGCTGACCGACGAGTAGTTAGTGCCGGTGGGCTCGTGGACGGCGGTGATCTGGGCGCCGGGTAGGGCGCTGCTGTCCGCCTGGGCAGTCACCGAGCCACTGATCGCGCCGGTGGTCGTCTGGCCGATCGCGGCCGGCGCCAGCACGAGCGTGGCGCAGAGCGCCACGGCCAGCAAACGCAGAGATTTTCTCATACTTCCTCCTAGTTCGTTTGGGGTGAGGCTTGAAATCCGGAGAAGCGCCGACCGTTCCGGGTGCGCTGCGGAGCGCGATCGGTCGGACGTGGGTCCCGGCAGCGGCTTGCTCCGTTCGGAGGTGCCAGGCCGCCACCGGCCGGGTTAGACACTAGGGACTTCATATTAAGGCCTGATGAGGATCAGATGGCTGTAAGACGAGGGCAGCCACGATTCTCGAATCGCGTACAGGTGGGCAAACCTGTCGAGAATTAGCGCGGGCGTTCGACCAGAGGCGATACCAGAGCGCAGGCCCTTCGAGCTGCAGTAAAAAGGCATGAATGCGTACCTGTAGGGTAGCTAAAGAATGCTACCACTATCTGTAGTGGTTTACACGAAAGATTTTACAAATCCAAATTTTACGATCTGGTTCAAATTTTCGAACCGGTGCGTAAATACCGATAGCCAAAGGCGCTGCGGCCAAACTGGGTGCCGAACCCTCAGGGAGAGGTGGTGATTTGAAGTGCCTGAAAGCCTGCCTCACTTCCCTGGTATCGGTCGCGATCGACGTCACCATCGATGCCGTTGACGGTTCCGGTGTCGGTGTACTGCCATATCGTCCAGGTGGCCCAGGCTGGCGGGACCGAAGGCGGCGTCTCCTGGTAATTGGCGATCCACAGCGGGTAGTCGCCGAAGCCGGTGGCCAGATTAACGTCGAGGAAGTTGGAGTCGGAATAGAGCAGGGGTTGCACCCCGGTGGCCTCGGCGACTTTGTCGAGCCAGGCACGAACCGCGGCATCGAGCTCCTGAGCCGACATACTGTCGGCGATCGACTCAACGTCAAGCATGGGCGCCAGATCGCCCGCCTCGTATTGCACCGTGGCTAGGAAGTGCTCTGCCTGAGCCATCGGGTCTTCTTCGGGTTCAAAGAAATGATAGGCGCCGCGAATGAGCCCTGCGGCGCGCATCGCTGGCCAGTTGGTGGCGAATTCCGGATCGACCTCCGAGGTGCCTTCGGTTGCTTTGGCAAACGCGAAGAAGATGCCCGCGGCTTTGACCTCGGTCCAGTCGATCTGCCCTTGAAAGTGGGAGACGTCAATCCCCTCATGGGTGATCTCAGGGGTCGGGGCGTCGGCCACCGGAGGAGGTACGTTGCTCTCCTCGGCGGTCGGAGTACCTCCGCAGGCACCCAAAAATAGACTCGCGGTGATCAGGCCAGGCAGGATCGATCGAAGCGCCATGACGAGGCTCCCTGGAATTCTGAAGCGGAAAGTAGGACGACTCTATCAGCAGTTGGCCTCGGATGGATTCTTACCAGGGGATCGGCTTGGGTGGTCGAACATGACAGAAAATTCATGTTGTATTAGCTTATTGACAGTCGTCTATGTGTTGGCTATCGTCCACCCACTGAACGGGAGTTGAGTGCCGTTCGCACAGAAAGACCTTTCGTAGGTCTTGGATGCCGCCGCGGGAGGCGTGGCATTGCAAGAAGGATCCATCAGTATGGACTTAGGATTCGTGCGTCAACTTTCGCCCCTCGCGATCTTCCCCGAAGGCGGGTTGGACGCCTCTGTGACCACCACCGTGTGGCTGGGGGTCCTGGTGCTCTGTTTCTGCAACTTACGCCTTGGCTGGACCCTGTCGGGCCTGGTGGTACCAGGTTATTTGGTGCCGCTGCTGATCGCAGAGCCGTGGAGCGCGGTGGTGGTGGTGATCGAGGCGCTGGCGGCATATCTCATCGTTCGGGTCCTTTCTGAGCAGCTGCCGGCTCTTGGTTTCGGTTCCGCGCTGTTCGGTCGCGATCGCTTCTTTGCCATCGTGCTGGTCTCGATCGCGGTGCGCCTGTTCGCGGACGGATTCTTGCTTCCGCGGCTCAGCGACTGGGTGTTCGAGCACCATCGATTGATGTTCGGGGATCGAAGCACTCCACACAGCTTTGGCCTGATCGTGGTGGCCCTGCTCGCCAACCAGTTTTGGAAGCCTGGACTCGGGCGCGGCTTGCTGACTTTCGCCGCCACGACCAGTGTGACCTGGGCGATTGTGAGATTCGCCCTCATTCCCTGGACCAACTTCAAGGTCGCGGCCTTGGAATACATGTATGAAGACGTCGCCGCGTCCCTCTTGGCCAGTCCCAAAACGTACATCGTGTTGATCACCACGGCCTGGATCGCGTCGTGGATGAACCTGCGCTATAGCTGGGAATACAACGGCATTCTGGTGCCGTCGTTGATCGCGCTCTTCCTCTACCAGCCACTCAAGATCCTCAGCACTGTCATCGAGGCCTGGGTCGTGCTCGGTTTGGCGCGGGCGGTGCTGTCCCTGCCGATGTTTCGTGGCCAGAGCATCGAAAACGGACGCAAGTTACTGCTCTTCTTCAACCTGGCATTTCTCTACAAGCTCGTTCTGGGCCACACGCTGGCGTGGCTGGCCCCGGAGCTCAAGATCTCCGACGCCTACGGCTTTGGCTACCTTCTGGCGACGTTGATGGCGATGCGGATGCACGACAAGCGCATTGCCATTCAGCTCACGCTCTCGACCCTCGGGGTTGCGGTGGCGAGCGGTATCTTGGCGTCCGGGGTGGGTTTTGCCTTCACTCGCATCCTGCCGACGGCTGGCGACGCTTCGTTGGAGCCCGGCCGAAATCAAAGACGCGCGATCCTGGCGAGTTTTGAAGCTCAGCAGACGGACAAGAAGGATGTCGATGCCGAGACCGACGCTGATCTCGAGGTGCGCGAGGGAGAGATTCAAACTTGGCTGCTGGCCGCCCGAAGTCGCCTGGCGGAGCGCGCGAGCGAGCTCTATGAGCCGCCGACCCGCGAAGAACTCCTGTGGTTCGACGCGACCGTGCTCGCACCGATCGCAAAACTGGTGCGCTCACCTCAGGCAATCACCGACGGCAGCGCTGCCAAGTCAAAGACTCGCCGCTGGCAGAAGGTCTGCCAAGCTGCGGAGACGGTCGGATATCGACTGATTCATTTCCGCCAGCCAGCCTCCGGTGACGATTTTGTCGTCCTGACTCCGGCGGCCGATCAGAAGGCGACGGGGCGTTCGAAAACGCGATCCTCATCCGCTGAAGCCGACCCGGTGCCCGCGGATCCGCGGATCCGAGCGAGATTCTGGGGCACCTACGTCTTTCGTCTTGGCGGTGGCCGGCCGTTCCTGGTGCAGGTGCCGCGCCCTGGCCTGGAACGGGGGACTTGGGAATACGGCGTCGCACTCTTCGAACGCTTCGACGCTGAGGCTCTACTGCTCGCCGGGGCACGTCCGGATACCAATCGCGATGGCCTGGCAGACATCGTTCGTCCGGGCAATGCGGCCAACTTCTTTAACCTGGTCTACCAGTCTTGGATTCGTGCCTCCGGCCAGCGACCGTTGGTCGCGATGCAGGTTCGTGGTTTCCAGGCCACGGAGCTGACGGAGGTCGATCTCCTGGTTTCGACCCCCAGCGGTGCGCTCTCTCCGGAGCAATGGCCGGCCTCGATCACCGGGCTGCTCAGCGAGCTCGAGCAACCGGGTCTGCGGCTACGTTCGCTCGACGGTTCTCCTGAGACCGCCGGTTATGAAGCCTCGATTCTTCCTCAGGCGCGCTTCTTGGAGCCCTTCAAGGGCAAACAGCTGGTGGCCCTTTGGCTGGGACGCTCAACCCGCGGCCTCTACCGTAAAGGTTCGGAACAACGGCGGCAGCGGGCGCGGCTGGCGAGCGTCGGCATCGAGGGTCGGGACGGCGATCTGGCGAGCGTACTGGCCGGCTCAGCAGCTCCCGCTTTGCCGCACGAAGACGAGCTTCGCCAGTGGGTTGGGCATTACCTCAACACCGACGACCTGGCGGCACTCCATCTCCTAAAAGAGCGGCCGGACGTCCATCTGGAATACCTGATCGATCCGCGGAGCGACCAGCTATATCTGCTGGTCTCGGACGCTCGAACGCCAGCGCATCGGCCAGCGTTTGCGGCCCATCTGGCGCCGCGGCCGGGGGTCGAGGTCGCGGCGAGCTTCTATCGGCACGGTGACGCCGCCACCGTGCGTCGCTGGGTCGACGAGCGTCGGCCACTGCTTGTGCGGGGAGCCGACTGATGCGACGAACGAAACGATGGGGATTTTGGCTACTGGTCTTGGGCATCGCCGCGTCCTGCGGCCACCATCTCGGCGCTCGTTGGCTGGTTCGGGTCGACAGCGATTTGACGCCGCTCTCCAAAACCGAGCGTCACATCGTTTATCGCCTTCAGCCGGAAGAGTGGCTGAGCTTTCGTCTGCTGCCGTTCCATCAGCGCTTGCGTCTGCTGACGACCGCCGAGACTTTGTCGGGTGGTGAGTTTGAGGGCGAAGGACGATACAGCCTCGAGTGGCAGCTGACGGGTGCCAGCGGGCAGCCCCTTGGCGAGGCTCCCCTTCGTTACCACTTCAACAGTCGGCCGGCGGACGGCTTTTATCTCGACCGTTCTGTGCAACCGCTCGAGAGCCGCTCGCTCGAGTTGCCTTTGGAGCCTTTCGAATCCCGACCGACGACCCTGCGAGTGCGCCTCGATCAAGCGTCAGAGCCGGTCCATGGTGTGGCTCTGCGGGTTCTCGCTTTCGAGCCGGTGGCGGACTTCAAGGTCGCTTCCCGCTGGCATCGGCTGAGCCCCGACGGCCGACGGCAGCTGGCCCGCTGGAGCGTCTTCGGACCGGAGCTCCTCGATCGCCGCGAACGCCGGAACTTGATGCGGCGTCGCTGGGTGCCACTGCCGCCGAACGGCAGCCGTCGCGATTTTGATCAGCGGGTGCTGCATCTGCGGCCAGACGCGGGCCTTGCGGAGTCCGCCGGTCCAGGAGCGGAACCTGGTTGGTCGCTGATCGCTGGTATGCGCGGCTTGGTGACGGTGCCCCGATCTGGCCTGCTCCGCCTGGTCGTCGATCAGGTCGAGGAGACGGCAACCCGTTCCGAGACTCGTTCGGAGGAGCTGAACTGGTGGTGGCATCCGACGGATGAAACGTCTGCAGCGCGCCGAAATCGAGGTTCGGAGTCGCAGCCTCTGGCCTCGAGCGAAGGCCCGACGGTTTTTTCGATTCTGGTCGAGGAGCCCGGCCAGCTCGAGATCATGGCGTCGCGACCGATTTCCGTCCGGGCCTTTCTCGACCGAGGGCGCCGCGAGACCGAGATCACGCCGCAGCCTGCCAAGGTCCGCCTCTATCCTCTGAGGGCTGGTCATGATCTCGAGTGGCAACTGCTACCGGCCCGTCACCTCTTCCGCCTGGATTTGCGCGCTCTGGGGGCGGTCACCGCGGATCGCCACGCCCGCTATGAGCTGCTCGATGATCGAGGCGAGTCTCTCGCGAGAGGTTCACTCGCCCTCAACTCGCAGCTCTCGGCGAGCGACCTGCTCGACGTTGGCGGTCAACGTTATCGAGTCAGCGAGCGTTCGTCTCATTTTCTGCGTTTGCCGCCGGAGGTCCGCCGAGTCCGACTGACCTCAGATAGCCCGCTTTGGGTGGCGGCCTATAACCATCCGGAAGATCTGCTCGACATCACGCGAGTGAGCTCTGACGGTAGTGAGCGCGACACCTGGTTCTGGCTTCGTCCGAGCGCCGGACCCGAGAGCGTTTCCCGGGAGCGGAGTCTGCTTCAGATCGGTGAACGTCTGCGCGAGGTGGATCCGCGGATCGCGGCGGGCGAATACCAATGGCAGGCGTTCCACCCACAAGGCGAATGGAATGGGCACTATTTGCTAGTGCCGCGTGCTGGGTTGGGAACCGGTAGACCGCGGGCCGCGGCAGCCACCTATCGGAAGGTGGTTGCGGGCCGGCCCCAGCGACTTCGTCTTCAGAGCGCTGATGGCGATCTGCCGCCGCGTCCTCGTTTGATCTTTCGACGCACTTCGAATCGACCCTTCGAGGTCCGAGTGCGCCTCGACGATCAGACCGTCCTCGAGCAGACTTTGGCGGGCCGCCAGGGCGAGCTACGGCTGCCGCCGATCACCACTTCGGCCGGGATTCGACTGGAGATCGAGTCCTCGAGTCCCGCGACCTGGTGGGTCAACCACACCGTCGATGCTCAAGCTCAAGCCTGGGTCAAGCGCCTGACGATCGGTATCGGTTCGCGGCCGCTGGTGATTCCGTACAGCAAACGTAGCACCGGCGAGGAGCTGTTGTCCGGGCGACTCTTCCTGCCCGTCGGGCAGAAAGTGCCAGCGGTCCTAGACCTGCGGTTGCGTGGCGCCGGTGCCGTACCTCCCCAGGACTTGAAGCCGCGGCCGGCGTGGACGCTGCGCGAGCGACGGTATGTCTTCGAGCCGGGGACAGGCAATCGTGACTCGGCCGCCCAAGTGCAAGCCCTGACGGAAGGCGTCGGTCCACTGACGGGTGGCCAGCCGTTCTTCTTTCGCTTTGGCCGGGATCTGCCCGCCGGCGACTACGAGATCGTGCTTTCGCCAGAGAGCGCGGCCGGGAGCTTTCTCACCCTGTCCCGTCAGTTACCGGGGGTTGGCGAGAAACGCGACCTCTGGGTCCGGCGGACGACGGAGGTCACGGCCGATGCGTTCTAGTCCGATAGGTCGTCGGAATATTGCTCTTGCGAGCGGCTTACTGACGATCGGTTGTCTGATCGCCACTCACGCCGCTGCCGTGGACCTCGAGGCCCGCTGGCGTCGAACGGTGGAAGAGCTCGCCGCCGAGCCACCGGCGCGATCTCTGGGTCCGGCGGCGGCCCAAGGTCCCGAAGAAAGGGCCTGGGCTGAGCAGCTCTTTGGCCGAACCCTGGACCTCCGCAATTTGGCGAGCTCAGCGGCCAATGGCCTCAGCGACTATGAGGCTCTCCGTCGGGATTGGACGGCTTTAGGTCTGACGCTGTGGCCGGCGGAATCTGGCGGCGAGCTCTTTCTGATTCTGGAGGAGGCCGCGGAGGCTCGCCAAGGGCGCGGCTTTTTCGTTTTCCGACCGGCGGCCTCCCGTCGCGCTCTGGCGATTCAGGCCCCCCACGCGGTGGGAGATGATCGTGACACTGCCGAGATCGGTTTTTCTCTGCTCCGGCACACCGGGGCCGCGGTGGCCGTCTGGAGCACCGTCCCGCGGGAGCGGAGCAATCTGACGGGGGAGTCGAGCAGCCTCTTTCAGGTGTTCACCGAAGTCTTCGCCGACCGTGATCCGCGAGCCAAAATCTTGCAGTTGCATGGTTTCTCGCGTGCCAAGCGACGGACCGAGGCCGGGCTTCAAGCCGACGTCATTCTCTCGAACGGCACCCGTCGCCCGCCGCCTCATCTGAGCGCCTTCGCCGACTGTCTGGTGGGTGGCCTGAATCTCAACGCCCGGGTTTATCCCCACCAGGTTCGGGAGCTGGGAGCGACGACCAATGCTCAGTCGATCGCGTTGGCCGCGCGGGGGCACCCCGGATTCATCCACTTCGAGATGGCCCGGCCGCTGCGACGGCATTTGAGGGCCGACCCCGCCGCTCGCGCAGCGCTCCTGGCCTGTATCAACACCACGCTTTCGCTTCCGGAGAATTGATGATGAACCCTCTGAGATCCCGATGTTTCGATGGCCCAAAGACTTTGTGGGTGATCCTGGCTGCGGTCATTGCGGTTTCCGCTTCGGCCGGCGCCGAGCTTGGGTCTTCAACACCGAGTCCCCAGGACGCATCGACGTTGCTCTGGGAGCACGTCGCGGTGGAGTCGTCAGACGTGGGTTTCAGAAAAGCCCGAGGCAACCCGAAGGTCGTGCTCGAAACGGGCACCTGGAAGACGTTGCGAGTGCCCCGAGACACCGTTCTCAGGCTGTGGCGTCAGGAAGATCGCTGGCGGGGTGACGAGATCAACCTTTGGGTCGGCGATGGCTCCGGGGTGGCGATGCAGCGAGAGCTGGTGCCGTCCGCCGACGGTAGATCCTTGCTCTGGGCGCCCGATCCCTTGGGGCCGCCCGAGGTCATCGCCCGTGTCGAGTATCTCGCGACGGCTCCTCGCCAGCTGGAGCTCGACATCTCGCTCGGCCGCTGGCCGAAAGCGCCATCCTCTCCGAAGATCCGTCAACCGATCGAACCGGCGAGTGCAGACGCCGTGGCGTTGTCGAGCATCACTCTCGACGACGGCAGCACTAGCGCTCCGCGGCGGTATCTCGCCCTCGAGCCTGACCGTCCTTGGCGATTTTCTGTGCGTGGTCCCCAACTGGTGGAGTTGACCAGTCGATTGCGCTATCCGGCGACCGCTAGTCGCAGTGCCGAGGCCTATCGCCTGGCGGTCGACCTGGACGACCAGCCGCTGACACGGATCGAGCACGAGACCCGTCCCGAGCGCCGACGGCTCGTGATGGTCTCGGGCGACGGAGGCACTGAGCCGTCCTCCCCGCTTTTGGGCCGACGGGATCGCAGCACGATCCGGATTCCGGAAGGAGATCATCAGTTGGAGATCGCGGCCAGCGCTCCGGTCTTTCTGCGCCTCAGCACCCTCGAGGAGCCCTTCCTGATAGCTCGCAATCGTCGGCTCGGGCCGCCTCTGCCTTCGGCTCCGTCATTGCCTTCGCTGTGGGCGCTCGGGGAACCGTTGAAGTCACCCGCGACGGCGGCTGAGGCGGAGCTCTTAGCCCGTCGCCTGGGGCGGGATAACCGTCATCGCGAGGGCGGACTCGCCGGTCTCGAGCTGTTGCGTTCGCGGCTGCCGAAAGGCCCGCTGCCGCCGCCGCCAGAAGCGGCCGAGATCGCTCGAGTCGCCAGGCGTTTCGATCTGCAACATACCTTTTATCGCGACTTGCTGCCCGATGGTGGCGCCGCTGACACCTCGCCACGATTCGCTTATGTGCGGACTGCTGACGGGGTTGCCGGCGGCAAGCTGCCGTCTCGGCAGGCCCCGGCGACCCTCGTCGTCGCGGAGCAGCTTCTGGGCGATCGCTTGCGTCAGATCATGCGTGGCATCTTCTTGACACCACCGCCTGGGGCGAATCAGGCGATGGTCTATGAGCTGCCGGCACGAGTCGCCGACTCGCGACTGCGTCTGCTGGTGGCGCCCGCGTCTTGCCGACACGGGGAGGTTGAGCCTTGCGAGGCCTCCCAGCATCGGCTCCGGGTACAGCTTGACGACCAAGAGCCGCTAAGGCTGCGAGTCTTCAAAGACACGCTTTCCGAACGGCACGCGGTGCCCGGGAAAAGCGATGCCACGCTCCGGGCTTTGGCCTGGCAAAACAGAGAGCTCGAGGGCAGCACCCTCGGCGGTCCGTTCAGCCGCTGGCAGCCGCCAGCATCCCGTCTCTTAGCTGGCGTCTTCGAAGTGCCGTTGCCGGCTTCGGTGCGTCAAGTCCGGGTGTGGAGCGAAGACCCCAGCCCGACCGGATCTTCAGCCCAGACATCCCGCCTGGCACTACAGGTCGAGACCGCCGGTGCCTACCGGTTGAGTGAGTCCGCTTGGTTAGCGGCGGCCGACGCCTCGACGCCGACTTCGTCGCGTGCTTGGGCTGAGGTCAATGCGCGGGAGCTGGCTAACCACCGCCTCCCGCTCCAACGTTTACTGACGGCTCGGACCGAACCGCTGCGGATTTCGGTCGACGTCAAAGAGCTAGCGGTGTCGCCAGCGAGCCTCGAGCCGGCGGCAGAAGAGCGCCTCTTGCAGCTCGCTCGCGAGCTAACGGAGCGGCCGGAGCCTCAGTGGCTGGCGGCGCTCGAGATCTGGAATCGGTTGGTGCATGAAGGCTCGGCGGGCGTCCGTCGGGTGGCCCTCCACGGACGGGTTGCAGCGCTGGAAGCGTCTGGAGAGAGCTTCTTAGCCGAGCGCCAGCTGCGGGCGATGCTGCTGCAAACTGCTGATCCCGAGCTGCGGCGATTCGCTCGGGCGAAGCTGATCGAGCGGGCCGAACAGGATGACGATTGGGCGACCGTTCAGGGGGTCTGGGCTTTGGATTTTCTCGACCAGCCGACGCCGGCCGTGAGTCGTGGTTTGGTCGCAGCGCTGCTCGCTGGCGGAGACGAGGAAGCAGCGTTGCAAGTCGCCCTCGAGGTCGGACCCGCGAGCCTGCCGCCGGAGTTGGTGCTGAAAGCGGCCTGGCAGCTCGGCTGGTGGCAAGTTTACGAGCAGCGTCTGGAGACGCTGGAAGCCGCAGATCGTCATTACTGGCAGGGACAACGCGCCGTCCGTTTCGGCCGTCTCGAGGAAGCCTCCCAGCATTTTCAAGCGGCGGGCGCGATCGGTGAGGCTTGGATGGCCGCGATCGAGAACGGGCGGGAGATCCATCGCCGGCTGCGCGACGCCGACGTCGACGTCCGACGCTGCGCGGTGGCCGACTGGCGGGAGTGGCAGGCACGTCATCCAGGGCCACATCGGTGGCGATCCGAACCCACGACGATCACCGCCTTCGAAGGCTCGGCCCGTCTCTATGCGGCAGCCCGAGATCTTCACTCGCTCTACGTCCGGGCGACGCCCGAACAGCCGGTGGAGCTGACCCTCGAGGGCCCCGCCCGTCTGCGACTCGAGGTCCGTCCGATCCATGCTGTGGATTCGACCGGCAGCACCGACTCCGAGACCCGGCCTCTCGACGACTGGTTGCTCGTCAGCGGTTCTGGGATCACCGAACGTCTGCCGATCGATGGCAACCTGCCGGCGACAGCTTTGGAACCGGCTCAAGAGACCGCCACCTGGCGTCCCGGGCGCCGGGTGGTCGAGACCTTCGACGTCGGCCCGGGGCACCACGTGCTTTCGGTTCACGCCGAGCACAGCGAGATTCTGATTCGCAGCGCGATCGAGCGTCCTGCCATGCCCCTCGGCCTCTTGCCACCGTTGACTCCGGAGACCTTGGCATATGTCGTCGAGAGGCCGAAGCTCGAGGCAACCACCCCGTGTGCCTCGTGCTCACCGATGGACACTGGAGCGCTGGAGCTTCAGAGATGGGTGGACGCCGCTCCAGCGCTGTGGATCTTGCCGTCCTCGGGCGGTCCGCCGCAGCTCTTGAGCGGACCGTCCGCGGCCATCGAGCCACAGAGGGTGTCTTCCGAGATCTATGTGACGGGCGATCGACCCGAGGCGTGTCATCCTGCGGCGTCGCAGATCGCTGATCGCGAAGCCCTTCCAGCCATTCGCCTCAGCGGACCTGATGCGGAACCGCGGCGGCGTATGACCGCCCTGGTGATGCTGGCGGAGACCGATCCTGCCATGGCATCCCGGGCTTTGGCCGAGGCCGCGGCACTCTATCGTCAACACCCGGACGTCTCGGGCCTGCGGCAAACCTTTGCCCGCCTACGCCGAGGAGCCGGCTGGGCCCAGGTCGGCACCTTCGCTTCCGGTGCCGGATTGAGACGTCTTCCGGTCAATCGTGGGCGAGAGTCCCCAAGCGTGCGTCTCCGCTCAGCGTTGCGTCGGCCCCTGGCTGAGGGCGAGGTCGAGGTCCTGGGCGGGGATCGTCTGGCGCTTTCGTTGCGGGAGGCGAGAACCACGGTCTTTGAGCTCGAGCTGTCGCAGGCGGACATCGAGTTCCTGCCGCCACGGCCGCTCGTGGCTCGTTACCAGCTGCGCGGTCAAGAGCTCCAAGAGGTCGTGCTTCGCCCTGGCGGAGGGGCCGAGCAGCGCCGGATTGAGATTGCCGCCGGGGATCAGCTTCTGGAGGTCTGGATCGAGGCCCCACTCGCTAATCAGAGCCTGCGCGTGCGTTTGCATGAAGACGGCGGTGCCACCCGGCCGATCGCTGGCCCACGCCCGCGCGACTACCTGGTCGCCACCCACGACCGACCGATCCATCTGCCGCTTCCTGGGCCAGCGATGCTGCGCATCGACGAATTGCAGGTCCCGTCGCACGGCTCGACGTCGGAAACAATGACTCTGAGTCGTTACGTCTTTCTCGAGCAAGACTGGCAGACCCACGAGATTCGTCCGGCGGACGGGGCGGATGAAGCTCTGGTGCGGATTTTCCGCCTGGATCCAGATCCGGCTTGGCGTTCGGAGGCGGAGCGCGGCCGCACTGCGTCGGTGACCCCACGCCGCATCGAGGCTCAGCTGCGGCCGGTGCCGCCACCGCAGCGACCCGGGCGAAGCGATGAGATCGCGGCGCAAGATAAGGGCGCCGCACAAAGTCAGTTCGCCGCGCAGAGTCAGTTCGCCGCGCAACGGGTCTCGGGGCCGCGGTTGGCCTTGAGCGACTTTCCGAACCATTCCGCGCCGTCCGCGACCTGGTCGCTCGAGACCGGCTGGCGTCAGCGGCGACCTTTGGAAGAAGACGATGCTCGAGCTGGCGCTGATCGCTTCAACTCGTTCGAGATCGGCCGGCGCAGTTTTCTCGAACCCCGGCAGACCTACCTGCATGGATTTTTCGAAAGTCGGGTTCGGCCGGACGGGGAGGCGACGCTGGCGCTGCGTGGCATCGCCTGGCATCGGCTGCCCAATGGGTTGGGAGACGGCCGGCCGCTTTCCCTGCAGCTCGCCGCCAGCGGCTTCTATCAAGACGTGGCCGGAGGCGCCTGGTCCCTACGATTGGACGCCTCGATCAGCCACTTCCGTCGCCTAGGAGCGCGCACCACCCACGCCCCGCGTCTGCGCCTCTTCGTCCGTGATCTGAGCCTGGATCCTTCAGAAGCCTCCGAGCTGCGCGGCACCGAGGTGATCGATCAAGACGTCTTCACCCCCTACAAATTCGACCACCGATCCGGCCTACGGCTATCCGACACCTTGACCTGGCAGCCTTGGCTCGACAGTGAGCTGTGGGGACGCTTGACTCTGACCACCAACGAAAACCTGATCGACCCGGACCATAGCATCCTGCGCGGCGGCTGGCGTCAGCAGCTGGGGCGCTTTCAGCTCGGCGTCGACCTGAGGTGGATCACCTTCTTTCGGGACGACGATCGCCGTCGGTCCGCCAGTCGAACAACCTGGAACGTCGAAGGTCTATGGCAGCCGAAGTCCGGTCCGAATGGCTGGTGGCAGGTCGGCGGAGCGTTACGCTACGACGTCGATACCGGCACCACCAGCGGCCATGTTTTCCTCTCGCTCCATCGAGATCGCGGTCGCGGCATCCGAGATTTCCGACCCGGAGAGATCGACTTTGCCAATCTCTACCGTCGCCATGCGGCGGGTCGAGACTTCACCCAACCGGAGCAAGACACCGGAGAACCGCGATGAATCGGTCGATGAATCGGGGGATGAATCGGGGGATGAATCGGCCGAAGGCTCGGGAGATGTTGGAGGACGGTCTCGGCTGGCAGGAGCGCCGTCTCCAATGTTCTCTGATCGACGAGTTGCTCGAGCGCATGAGGGCAGAGTCTGGCAAGGCGTTGGGCGAAGATCTCGGCGTCCGTGGAGTGCGGGTGTTGCGATCGGCGATCGACGGCGAAGTTCGAAGAGTGGGGGGAATTCGTGACCTGCGGACCGATTGCCAGAAGCAGCTGGCAACGGCGGAGGACGAAGCGACGCGCCAGCAGCTGACCTTGCGTTTCGCCCGTCAACTGGAGCCCACGGCCAGTCGACGTCAGCGCTGGCGCGATGCCCGAGCGCTGCGCCGTCAGTTCGATTTCGCCGCGGTTCAAGAGCGTGCCTTGCGGCGCGAGCAGCAGGCAGAACAACGTTTGGCCTTCTTCTTAGAGCGGCTGGGAGCTGTTGTGGATCACACGATGGCCAACGACTCCGGCGCTCACATGGCTGGGGAACGTTGGCCTCGTCATGAGGTGTTCGAAACCTTCAGCGCTTTCCTGTCGTTCGGAGATGCCGACCGGCAGGAGGATCGTCCTTCAGCGGAGACTTTTCGGGGCGACTCGCGAGTCACGGTGGCCGCCTGCCGAGGCTTGCAGCGCGCGGTTCGTTCGCTCGAACCCGAGCTCCGTCGCCGACTGAGTCCTGCGTGGCTCGTTGACTCTCTGGAGCGCGTCGCCAGCGATTGGGGCGGTGACGTCTGGGTGCAGTGCGAGATCATCGCCTTGCTGGCCGAGCTCCACCCGGCCGCTTTTTGCCGGGTCGCGATCGACCGGCTGCGCTCGCCGAAGGAAGGCGATGATCTCTTCGTCCGCCGTCGCTTGGTGATCCACTTGGGGCGCCGAATCACCCTCCTGCCGCAGCTCTCCGGCCTCGTGACGGTCGCCTTGACCGACCCTAGCCCTTATGTGCGTCAGGGACTGGCAGAGATTCTCGACAACGTGCCGGAAGCGATCGCCCGGACGGCCTGGCGGCATCTTGTCCGGGTCGACCCGACGCCCCAGGTGCGCGCGGCGGGCCTGCTTCAGGCGGAGAGCTTGCTCGCTCGGCCGAGCCTCCGTGAGGACGTGCTCGAAGGGCTGGTCGCGGCCCTCGACGACGACGATGACTTTGTGGTCCGCACCGCGCTACACGTGGCGGTCGAGATGCACCGGCACTTGTGCGTGGAATCGCACGATCTGGCGGAAAGTTTACGTAAGACCACCTTGCCCGCCATCGGTCGGCTGCATTCGGCGTCGCCGTCGATCCCGGTCCGACGCTGGGCGGCGGCCGCGCGTGAGCGCATGCTGTGCGCCGCCGATCCACAGGCGTCGTCACTGCTCGCCGAACTGCGGACCCGGGCTCGAGAGCTACCGGTCGGAGAAAGCCACCAGCTGCCGCGTCAGCTACTGGCGGGTTGGGATGAGGAGCGGGTCGGGCGCGTCCTGGCGGTGCTTGCCCAGGACGACTTCGGCGTCGATCTCGAACCGGGTCGCGGAGGCCTCGAGCCAGGGGGCGGACGTCTGACCCGCGGCCCGGTTTTCGGGTTTCGCCTGTGGCGTCTGTTCCACGAATTACGCCGTCCTTCCCCTGACAAGAGGCAAGGTCATCGTCACACCGTCGGCCGGATGAATTACGCGGCCCTACGGGCACCGTCAGCTCAAGTCGCGGACCTCACACCGACACGGGTACCGGGTGAGCCTCTCATGCTGCGCGAGGAAGGGGGCTGGCGTCCGTTTCTGCCGTTGGCAGACGATTTCCTATCCGCGGTCGGTGGTTTTCGTCGCCGTCCCACCAGGTTCTTCACTGCCGAAGGCGTGACCACTGTCAAGCCGCCCGTCGGTCTGCTCCTCAGGCTCCGGGCTCACCTGGTCTTGGCTTGGCGCTTGCCGGCCTTCGCCGCCCTGCGGGACTGGCGCCAAGGCAGCTCCCGCTCGCCGAAAGGCTACCTCGAGGCATTTCGAAAGCTCGGCTTTGAGACCACCTTCGAGCCCTATCGGGACCCTGACGAAGAGGATGCTCCACTGCCAGTGGATCCTGCCGTCAGCACCTTCTTTCCCGCCCTTGCGCCTCTGGCTTTCGGCCTATGGCCAGCATTCCAGGAGTACTTCGTCTCCGTCTATCAAAATTCTCTAACTCATCTCGCGGTCTTTCTGGCTGTGGTTGCGAGTCATTTCCTCGGTCGCCACCTGTGGAACGGTCGCCGTCTGCGCCTGGCTCGCGAGCGCTTGCCGCTGGTGATCGGTGGTTGGGGAACCCGTGGCAAGTCGGGCACCGAACGGCTCAAGGCGGCGTTGTTCAATGCCATGGGAATGGCGGTCGTTTCCAAGACCACCGGCTGCGAAGCGATGCTGCTGCGCTCGGATCGTTTCGGTGCGTTGCGTGAGCTTTTCCTTTACCGGCCCTACGACAAGGCGACGATTTGGGAGCAGCATGACACCACCCGGCTGGCGTCGAAGCTCGACGCCGACGTCTTTCTCTGGGAGTGCATGGGGCTGACGCCGGCTTACGTCGACATCTTGCAGCGGCAGTGGATGCGCGACGACCTGTCGACGATCACCAATTGCTATCCGGACCATGAAGACATTCAAGGGCCGACTGGCCTCGACGTCGCCCGTTCGATCGGCGCCTTCGTGCCCCACGGCGGTTGTCTGCTGACCAGCGAAGAGGTGATGGCGCCGGTGCTGCGGGACGAAGCACGCCGACGCGGCACCACCGTGCGTTCGGCCGGCTGGCTGGAAGCTGGCCTGTTGACCGACGACGTCACCGGTCGTCTGCCTTATGACGAGCACCCGAGCAACCTGGCTCTGGTGCTCTCCCTGGCCGAGGATCTGGGCATTGAACGCGACTTTGCGCTCAAGGAGATGGCCGATCGGGTGGTGCCGGATCTCGGGGTGCTCAAGACCTACCCTGCGGCGCTGCTGGAAAGCCGGCGGCTGGAGTTGACCAACGGTTGCTCGGCCAACGAGCGGCTGGCTGCGCTCGCCAACTGGCGTCGTCTGGGCTTCGACGATCAGGATCCGGAGCAGGAGCCCGGGGTTTGGATCGTCACCGTGGTCAATAACCGCGCCGATCGTGTGGCGCGCTCCCAGGTCTTTGCCGAGATGATGGTTCGCGACCTGGCGGCCGACGCTCATGTCTTGATCGGCACGAATCTGGAAGGTTTACGAGGTTACCTCCGGACGGCGTGGCGCGACTCTGCCGAAGAGCTCAGCCTGTGGGCGGATCCGGAGGACGGATCGTCGACGGCGGCGCTTGAGAATTTCGAACGACTCGCCCGGCAGCATCGCTTGCCGACCTCCCAGGAGGCAGTGACTTCGGCTCTCGGGGCCATGCTGGG
The DNA here is from genome assembly GCA_010016065.2 of Carybdea cf. marsupialis auct. non (Linnaeus, 1758). Classification (NCBI taxonomy): domain Eukaryota; kingdom Metazoa; phylum Cnidaria; class Cubozoa; order Carybdeida; family Carybdeidae; genus Carybdea; species Carybdea cf. marsupialis auct. non (Linnaeus, 1758). The sequence goes on along the minus strand of JAAAKL020000039.1, from coordinate 17,868 downwards.
CGGCGTCTCCGTCAGCGAGCGTTCGGCGCTGCTCACGCTTTGGCAAGACCCTTCGGCTCTCGGCCGGCGTCTCGTGGACCTCGGGGAGCCCTTTGCCGCCGACATCGAAGCGTTCCACACTCGTCAACTGAAGACTTTTCGCGAACTGCGGGCGCTGCGGGTTTGGATCGCCGCGCAACAGAAGGTGCCCGCCGCGGAACGCCGTCGCCTCGACGGCGAGCTGCGCTCTCTGCTGGAACGAACCTTCGAGCGCAAGCTGCATGTAGTCGCGGATGCCAACGCCTCCGGGGACGCGATTATCGAGCACACGGCTCGTGCGACGCCGCCGTATTTCCGGGCCCGAATCATGGGTCTGATGAACATCAAAGGCACCGGGCTCGGCCATATTTATCGTTGGCAGGCGTGGGAGCGATGCCACGCGGCCTGCCAGAAGTTACAGAGTCCGGATCTTGAGACCGCCCGAGATGCCGCGTTTGAGCTCGCGACCTTTCCGGAATTCGGCCTGCTCTGTGAACAGGCGGTCCGACGCGCGGTGGCTGAGCTGAAACGTCATCACGCGGCGAGCGTGACTTCTGAGGGATGTGGTCCGGAGGTCATCCTGGAAAAACTCGAGATTCAGCTGAGCGAAGTCCGCCGTGGCCTTCGGGGACGGCCCACCTGCCGCTTCGAGCTGGTCTTTGAATTTGCAGAGGCTTGTCTCGACTGGCTTGACGGCATCCGGCGACGTCATCGCGCCGATCGCATCTACCGTGATCTGGCCGCCGAGCGCATCGCCACCGATCGTGCCGCTCAAGAGCTGAAGGCGTTGGTCGAGCGGCAGAAAGGCGGCTGGTTGCGATGCTGGCTGCAAGCGCTTTCGTTTCGGCCTGCACTCTCCAAACGCAGGATCCATGGGCCAAAGATCGTGAAGGGACGTTCCAAATCGGACGCCCTGGCGTTAGGCGACGTTTAACGCCGATCTGCCTCCTCTCCATTGAAAGTTGGGCACCATTTATTGGCAGTCGACGACCACTGAGTCCTCATCGTCCTCCGGCGTACGAACCTCAAAGACGTGACCCTCGGCTCGGGCCGTGTCCAGGACCGCTTGTAGCTCGGCCCGTGGATACTCCTTTTTCTTATAAGGCCGATAGTCCTCTGGTTTGTAGGTCAGGTGGAGGACGAAGGATTCGCCCAATAGGCCTGCATCCTTGCGCCCGCCGAAGATCATCTCGAAGGTGTCGACGTCCGGGTTGCCGTGGTGGCCATCGCCGGAGAGCACGTAGTGATCAGCGGTGATGTCGCGAAACGTCGAGCGACTGACATTGCGATTCGAACCGTGGTGGGGGAGCTTGAAGAGATCGACGTGGAGTCGGCCGTCAGCGTCGAGTAGCTTTTGCGTCCGGAGGCTTTCCATCAGGAAATCCGCCCGGGCGTCGCCGGTCAACAGCATGGTCTTGCCGCCGGCCTCGGCGAGCACCACGAGACTCGCCAGGTTCGCCGCGGATTTATCGGTGAAGGATGCCGCCTGCGCGGAATCGAGCTTGCCTTCTCGGTCGAGCTTCTTGAGATGTTCTTCCCAGGTCTGATGGAGCGCTTCGACTTGGGCCCGGAGCGGGCCGACCAGTCGCAGCTTCAGGCCGGCGCCAAAGCTCTTCGGGCGCTCGTCCGCCTCGGCGACCAACAGCGGTGGATTTAGCCCTAGGCGCTCAGCGTTGTCGCGTAACTCGCGACCTTGGTTGACGCTCGCCAACACTAGTGCCGTGTCGTGCTCGACGAGATCTTGATCGAAGAAATCACCGCCGATGGATGCCGCCTCGACATCCTGATGGGCGGCGCTCGACAGGTCCTCCGCACGATTACCGATGACATCATCGAAGCTGTTATGCCACATCGACCGGATACGGTAAGAGCGATCACCGCCTTCGTCGATCAGCTGTCGGGTCAGGTGCAAGATACCGTCGATGTGATCGTCGTCGATGTGGCTGACCATCAGTAGCTCGATATCGAGGGGCATCTCGCGCTCGGTCAAGCCTTGGTCCTCGCGCAACTGATCGAGTCGTCGCTTCAAGCGTTCGTAGACCGCCCGGGTCGGACCGCCGTCGATGACGATCAGTCGTGGTTCGTCAGGATCGCCGTAGTGGAGCAGGAGACAGTCACCGGCTTCGGCGCGTAGGGCTTCGAGTTGAAACAACATGAGCGACCTCCGAATCAGACGGATTTGGTCAGACGGACTCGGTCAGACGGACTCAGTCTTCATACGGATTGAAGGGCGCGTAGCACGTCGAGCATGCCGGCCCCTTGGAAGTAGCGTTCGCGGCCCAAGTCGGTGGCAGTGTTGCACAGTATTTCTTTGATGCGTTGAGGGTGGCCGATGAGCTCCCGGTGGCGGGCCATCAGCAGGGCGGCGGCGCCGGAGACGTGGGGGGCCGCCATGCTGGTACCGTCTTCTCGGCGAAGCTTTTTACCGGGGATCGGGCTAGTGATCTTCTCCCCCGGCGCCACCAGATCGGGCTTGGCGCGACCATCGCCGGTCGGGCCGCGGCTGGAGAAATAGCTGACGCCGAAGGTATGGGGGCGATCCCGATGAGTTGCGCCGACGGTGATCACCGCCTCGGCGTTGCCCGGGTCGGTGATCGACACCGTGCGATAGCCCGCTCCGGCCGAAGCCGTCGCCATTTCCTGATCCCAACCGGCGTTGCCGCTGGCGGCGACCACTACGACCCCCGAAGCGACCAGGCGCTCGCACTCTTCGCAGACCGGTGTGCGGCCGCAGGCATAGTTGGACACCTGGTGCCGGATCGACAGGCTGAGATTGGCGCCGGCGATGCTCAGAACCTCTTTTTGTAGGTTGAGGTGTTGAATGAACTGGAGCGCCGCCAGCACCGTGAACTCGTCGTTCGGGCCGTGGGGATCGAGCACACGGAGGTCGTAGATTCGGAGGTCTGGGCAGACTCCGGAGAGCTTCTCGTCCTCCCAGTCCGCCGCCAGAATGCCGGCGACGTGGGTGCCGTGGCGGCTGGTGGGCACCGGATAGTCGTCGTCGTAAGGGACCTCGAGCAGCGGGTCGAGCAGCTGCCAATCAATCTCTCGGCCGCTGTCGAGTCGATCGATCAATGCTTCGAGTTGCTGGCGAAGTCGTCGACGCGAAGGATCCCAGCGATCGGCGCCGCCTTCTTTGCGGGCGGCATCCACCAGATCTTCGCGATGGATCAGTCGACGGATCGGCGCTAGCTGAGCATCGAGCTCTTCGTCCCCAAACTCCTGCTCCAGGACATTGTCCGCTTCGAGCAGCTCGCGCACCACTTCCTGATCGAAGAGGGGGCGCAGACGAGTGAAGTCGTAGGTTTTTTTGACTCGTGTTCGCTTCGACCACGGCTTGTCGCCGCTGCCTTTCGGCTCGAGGAATGCCGGATGTTGAGCGTCGATACCGCTGTCGAGGACCGCCCAAATCAACTTCTCGCAGCGAATGTCGAAGAGTTGCTGGGCGGCGTCGGCTTTGATCGCTCGCCGGCTGTTGCGGACCGCCGACTCCGCGGCGCGATTGCGGTTGACTGCCCACAGCGAAGCATGGCGGGACTGAAGGACCGGCAGGTCGCTCTCCAGAAGATCGCAGGCCGCGTCGACGATCGGAGCGTAGTCGATCTCGCCGCCATCGGTGCGGGGTAAGGTCATGATCCGCGCCTCATTGTCCAACCTGACGCCCTGATCCGCCGCCTGAAATTCGTCCAAGGATCGTGCCCAGCCGAGGGTGCCGATGATGCGCACCATCCACAGTAGATCATCCGCCACCGAGATGCCTTCGCTCTCCTCGTCGACCGCCCCGAGGCGCGACCACAGGGCCTGGGCCTCGAGCTCGGCTCGACGGTAGCGCTCGGGCATCTGGGCACGATTCCAGGCTTCGAGCACCCTTTGCAGATCTTCGCGCTGGAAGTGGCCAAGAAGATTGACCAGCTTACGATCGTCGCGAGCATCGTCGTCGTCATCCTGAAACACTCCGCGCCAGACGTAGGATCGCCACCAGGGGGTGAGCGGCAGCAAGACTCGGACCACCTCGTCGAAGTAGAGCCGCGCGACGACGTAGGACTGGGTGTAGGCGATCCGTGCGGGCTGGCGTCCGCTCGCCTCTTTTTCCTGCTCTCGCAGCTTGGCCAGGCGCTCGCGAAGCTCGACGGCGAGCCGCGCCGGCCCGGCTTCGCGAAAGGGCGTCAGCAGCAGCTCTAGCGGGCGCTCGCCCTCTCCTGAACGTCGGCCGCGCTCGAACGTCTCGAGAGATGGCGTGGCGTAGAACGCCCAAACGTCAGGAAAGACCGGAGAGTCCTGGGTGCGACGGTGTTGAGCGCCGAAACCGTAAATGAGCCCTTCGACGAGTTGAGGCGAGAGCTCCATGGATCACCCCCTCGAGATCACTCCTTGTCGAGCAGCGACGTCAAGTCGAAGTTCTGGTCCATCTCCGGCACAAAAACTTGGCTGCCGAACCGTTTCCCGACCTCGGCGCCGAGGGCAGCGGCACGTTCCGGGCGGCCGTGGACCATGAAGACGACGCGCGGCGGTTTGGGGGCGGTGGCAACCCAGTCGAGCAGTTCCGGGCCGTCCGCGTGACCGGAAAGACCATGGATCTGCAGGCTGCGGCAGCGGATCGGAATATGTTGACCGTGGAGCTTGACCGTTCTCTTACCGTCGACAATCGCTCTGCCGCGGGTGCCTTCGGCTTGATAACCGACCAGCGCCACCAGATTCTGGCGCTCCGGGGCCAGGCGTTTGAGGTGGTGCAGAACCCGGCCGCCTGAGAGCATGCCGCTCGCGGAGATAAGGATCTTCGGCCCTTGAATGCCGTTCAGCCTCTTCGAATCTTCGACGGAACGGTGCAGCTCGACTTTTTCGGGGAAGAGCTTGAGGCGGCCATCTTCATAGACGTCCGGGTCGATGTTGCGCTTGTCGAGAAAACGACTGTAGATGCGCGTCGCCTTGGTCGCCATCGGGCTGTCGATGTGAATCGGCACTTCGGGCAATTCACCGCTTTTCATCAAGCGGCGCAGCACTAAGGTCATCTGTTGCGAGCGGCCGACAGCGAATGCCGGGATCAGCACCGTGCCGCCTCGGTTGAGGGTTTCGCGAAACGGCTCGCGGATCTGGTCGATCACCGGCGTGCGATGATGGCTCTTCATGCCGTAGGTCGACTCCATGATCAGCACGTCGCAGGCCGGCAGTGGCCGAGGATCGAGGTGTAGCGGCATCGCCTGGCGACCGATGTCTCCGGAGAAGATGATCACGACCTCGCGACCGCCGCGCTTCACCCGCAGCTCGATGAACGCTGAGCCCAGGATATGGCCCGAATTGAGATATCGAGCGCGAATGCCGTCGTCGAGTTGCAGCCACTGGTTGTAGCGCTGCACGCGACGCTGGGCCAGAGCGCGCCGGGCGTCGTCGACGGTATAGAGCGGTTTCGCCGGCTTATGTTTGGAGTAGCCCTTGCGATTGGCGTGGCGGGCGTCTTCTTCCTGGATCTTGGCCGAGTCGAGCAGCATCAGTTCGGCCAGTTCGTACGCCGCCGGGGTGCAGTACACCGGGGCGTCGAGGCCGAGCTTCACTAGCCGCGGCAAATAACCGACGTGGTCGATGTGAGTATGGCTGAGCAGCAGGTGTTGGATCTTCCAAGGCTCGAAACCTGGGCTCTCCCAGTTCCTGAGCCGGAGCTTTTTCTGACCTTGGAACAGGCCGGCATCCAGCAGGATCTGAGTGCTACCGGCGTGGACGAGGTGACGGGAGCCGGTCACTGTGCCGGCCGCGCCGTGAAACGACAATCGGAGTGAATCGGACAAGGGAGTCGACCTCTCGGGACACCTTCTCCGTCAGCCGGAGAATAAGGCTTGATTTTATGGATCTTCTGCTATCAAGAGGCTAACACGTTCCTCGGTGACCGGCCAGCCGGACAGATCGCCGGTCTCAAAGCCGTCAGCGAAGATCTTGCCTTGCTGATCCGCGCCGATGTCCCAACCGCGCCCGGCGGGTCGCTCTTCACCGTCGATGTCAGGGCCGACTTGCAAGGATAGATCCTGGGCTCGATTCCGGGCGCAGGCGTCGTTGCCCTGAAGATGAAAATCACCGGTAGAAGCGTCGCTGAACGACGGCTGGCAGGTGACTGAGGCGGCGTCGCCGCCGGACTTCTGTCTCCAGCCCGCGAAGTCGGTCTTGACGCCGTCGATCCACTGGAAAGTCGCGGCCGGGTCGAAGACGTTGAAGTCCATCTCGAGATTCGACGGTGCGTAGCTCGCTTCGACAGTGTGGCGGCCGGTACCGAGCACGATGTTGTTCTGGATCAGGAGGTTCTGCTGCCGGAAGGTGGCGTTGGCGTCGGTGTCCACGCGACCGATCGAGATTGCCCCCCAGCGCCGAATGTCGCCGACGCAGGTGTTGTTGGCAACCACGATCTGACCTGGCGGTGCGGCGACCTGGTTGTCGGCCACGACCCAGATGCAGCTTTCCCAGGGGACTCCGGCGGTCGACAGGAAGTTGTTGGTGATGGTCACCGAACCCGCGGTCTCGCCGGCGGCGTTGCCCTCGCCGGCCGCGCCGTCATTGGCCAGGAATTGAATGCCGGCGTTGCCGAACCCCCACTGGGTGTAAGTGTTGCGCGCGATGTTGCGGTCGAACACCACGCGGTCGATCGGACGGGCATTGGCGCCGGCACAAAACCCGCCGGAGGCAGGCTGAATGTCCATCACCACCGAGGCGTCGAGGATCTGATTGTTGCGGATCGTCCAGTCTTGACTGCATTGGGCGATGACCAGCCAGCGGGCACCATGGCCGCCGTCGGGATTGGGCTGCCAGTCGGCGACGTTGGCGTCCCAGATCGAGTCGAGGATTTCGAATCCCGACATATAACCCCAGATCTTGAAGCCGGGCAGGCCCGCCTCGGTACCGCAGATCGAAAAGTCGCAGCCGTGGTTTCGGCGGGTGATGTTTTGCCAACGGATCGGCCCCTCGTCGGGGCCGCTGTCCGGCCCGGAGCCACGGGCGAACCAGCCGCCGTCGTCCTCGAAGAGGAGATTGGTGAAGTTGACCCAGTGCAACCCGGAGTTGAAGAGGTTGATCGCGATCTTGAGCGCGCTGTCTTTGAGGCGATCCTGATTGATGCCGTAGAGCTCGAGGTCGTGGTAATAGACGTAGTTGGTGCCGTCGCCCCGCGGGCCGTGAATGACGAAGCCCGACTCCTTCCCCGGGGTGTAGCGACCGTAGTTGCGGATCTCGAGGTGGGCGATTTCGAGATAGTCGACCTTGGCGCTCAAGCGAAACGTTCGCGCCAGGCCGGCGGACTGACCGTCGCCGGTGCCGTCGAGCACCGCTAGGTCGTCCGAGTCGAAGGGGGGATAGGCGCCATCGTTGTCCACGTCCCAACCCACCAGCATGGTCGGATTGCGTGGGTAGAGCCAGTCGCGGGCTTGACTTCCCGAACGGGCGACGGTGTAAGTGCCGGCGACGCCTCCAACTTTCGGGGAGATGAACTGCTCGGTGGTGGCGATGCCGCGAAAGCAGAGGATGTCCTCGGCGCCGTCGCTCGGGCCGTCGGCGACGTTCCAGGCGTGCTGAATCGTGCGGTAGGGCTGCTGAGGGCTGCCGTTGCCACCACTATCACTGCCGGCACTGGCGTCGATATAGAGCAGATCCTCGGCGACGCCGTCGCCGTCCGGATCCGTGGTCGAGCCGTCGCAAACCTGGCAGTCCGCCGTCTCTCCGACAACGCCGTTGCGATTCATGTCGAAACCGCAGGCCCGTCTTTGGTAGCCGCGTTCCTGGCCCGTCGCACTCCCGGGAGTGAGCAACAGAAGGAGGCCGAAGATCAGCCAGGGTCGGCTTCCGACCATCGAGCGACATGGGAACATAGTCTGGATCCTCTGCGACCCGTGAGCGGCGCGGCGATCGGGATCGCGAAAGGTGAGACGACGCATGCTGAGACCGACCTCATTGTCTCCGATTGGCGCCCGAGCGGCAAGCTGAGCCGGTGTCCAGGTTTCGAGGGCAGTTGCTTGGCTCAATTCGCCGCTGAAAAGTCGAATCTTGACTCGAATCTCCACCTCGCTAGGCGGTCTGTGGCGCGAAGATTCCTTCCCAGGGCTATATCGCCTATGATTTCATGAGCCGTGGGGAGGGAAGTCCGGGCGGTGTGGTACCAGAGCCTGATCCCAGCCTGCCGCGCGGATCCTCGACTGACAAAGGTTTGTGATGTCCGAGCAGAGCCCAGAACACCCGAGCCCAGGATCCCTGAGCTCCAACCTGCCGCAGCCATACCAGCCGCCGCCGACCCTGGCCCGGCCCGGCCCGCCGATCCCTCAGGTCTATCCGTTGGAGCAGAACGCTCCGTCGGTGGCGGACTATCTGCGCATTCTCCTGCGCCGGAAGTGGCTGCTGATCGCGGTGGCGCTGACCGTTCTGTTGATCGCGGTGCTGCAGGTGTCGACCACGACTCCGATCTACAGCGCCCGGGTCACTCTGCAAGTCGACCCGGAGGACGCCAAAGTTCTCCCCTATCAAGACATCGCCCAGTCCAGCACCCAGAGCCGCCTCACCTACTATGTCTGGACTCAGGCGGAGATCGTCAAGACCCGCGCCGTCGCCCGGCGTGTGGTTCAGCGGATGAACCTGCAAGACGTGCCAGAATTCACTGCGCCGACTCGCCAGGGGGTGGTGACGGATTTGGTCTCCGGGGTCATCGGTGCCCTGCGCGGATTGGTCAGTCGCGCCCCCAAGGCTCCGCCAACCGAGAACGCGGCTCCCTCGGAAGAGGGCTTGGTCAGCCGACTCGTCGGCCAGCTCAAGGTCGTCCCGTTGCGCAATACGCGGCTGATCGGGGTCAACTGCAGCTCGCCAAGTCCTCGGCTGGCCGCGGATATCTGCAATGTGCTGGCCGAAGAATTCATCGAGCAGCACTTGATGAGCAAATACGACGCGACGGTTCGGGCGACCGACTTCCTGCGCAAGCAGCTCGACGATCTCAAGGTCAAGGTCGAGGACTCGGAGGAGAGCCTGATCAAGTACGCCCAGGCCAAGAACATCGTCAACCTCAACGAGCGCGAGACCATCAACCGCAAGCGCCTCGCGGATCTCAACGACGAGCTGACCCGGGCGGAGGCCGATCTGATCGTGCAGACCGCCCGGCACGAGGCAGCCCAGTCCGCGACCCCTGCAGCTTTCCCGGAAGCGCTCAAGGACTCCAGAATCCGCGACCTGGAAGGACGCCTGGCGGATCGCGAGGGCGAGCTAGCCTCTTTATCGGAGCGCTATGGCTCGGCCTGGCCGCGGATCAAAGAGGTCAATCTCGAGATCGAGGAGCTTCGCCGGCAGCTTTCAGCCGCGAAATCTCGGGCGATCGCCGGCGCCTCCTCGGAGTATCGCCTGGCCTTGGAGCGTCGCCAGCGTCTGTCGGCGGCCTTCAATCAACAGCGCCAGACCGTGGATCGCCTCAACGAGGATTCGATCCAATATCGCTACCTGAAGCGTGACACCGACACCAATAAAGAGCTCTATGACGGCTTGTTGCAGCGGCTGAAAGAAGCCGGAGTGGCGGCCGGGCTGAAGTCGAGCAACATTCGGATCGCCGATCCGGCGGTGGTGCCGATGGTCGCCGCCTCCCCGCGCAAGACGCGAACCGCGATGCTCGGCTTGATGTTGGGGTTGGCTTTGGGCGTCGGCGCGGTCTTCTTGGCCGAGGCGCTCGATAATACGATCAAGAACACGGACGACATCGTCCAGCAGCTCGGTCTGCCGGCTTTGGGCGTGATCCCCACCTTGACCTCCGACGGCGCAGAGAAAGGCAAGCACCTGCTGCGCCGGACCCGCAGCGAGCCTCTCGAGGGGCCGATTCTGGCCACCGCCGGCTCGAGTGCTATGCGAGGTCGGGCTTGGGAAGCCTATCGCTCGCTGCGCACCTCCTTGTTGCTCTCGCATTCCGGCAAGCCGCCCCAGGTCATCTTGGTGACTTCGGCGCTTCCCGGTGAAGGCAAGACGACGACCGTGGCCAATACCGCCCTGGCCATGGCCCAGACCGGCGGCCGCACGGTGATCGTCGATCTCGACATGCGCAAACCGAGGCTCGGCCAGACCTTCGGCGCCGAGTCCAACGGCGGCATGAGCACCTATCTGTCCGGCAACTCCGATCTCTCGTCGCAGATTCAGAAGACCGGCCTGCCGAATCTCTACCTGATCACCGCCGGGCCGCCGGCACCGAATCCGCCGGAGTTGCTCGGCTCCCCGCGCATGGCCAAGGGGTTGGAGTTGCTGCGCGAGTATTTCACCCACATCGTGATCGACTCGCCCCCGGCCCTTGAGCTTTCAGACGCCTTGGTTCTGTCGCGCCAGGTCGATGGCGTCATCATCGTCGTGCGCGGCGGCAAGACTCCGCGTCAGGCCTTGCGCAAGGCGAGTGATCAGATGCTGGCCTTAGGTGCCCAAGTGCTCGGCGTGCTGGTCAACGACGTCGACGTGAGGCGTTCGTCCTACGGCTACTCCTATGGCTACTATGGCTACCACGGCGGCTACGACAGCTACTTCTCCGGGGCCGATGACAACGCTTCGGCGAACGGTTCGCCAGGGACCAACTGACCTCTCCCCCGGGCAGCCGCGTGCGGGGCTGCTAACAGCCCGTCTCTCGGCATGAGGCGAGGCCTGCAGCTCGCGGCGGTCGCGATTTATGGCACGGTCTTGTTCTGGGGCCTGTGGCGCTACGGCGGAACCGAACGCTGGGAGCTGTACCGTCTGTTTCTCCTCAGCCTGGTGCCCACCCTGTTGGTCGCCTGTACGTTGCCTGAGCGGATAAAAAAAGACTGGCGACTCCTGCCCCTACTGTTGGTCGTAGCCTTCTTGTTGACTCAGATCATCCTGCGACCGACCCTGGAGGGGCGCGGCTACGTGCTCGCGGCGTTGGCCTGGATGGCGCTCTTTCTCGGCTTTGCCATCGCCTCGGAGGATCGCGTGAGCGCTCGCGGCCTCCTGTTTCTGCTGATGCTCGCCGGCGGTTTTGAGGCGCTCTATGGGCTGACCCAAGTCGCGGATTCTGAGGCCGCCGCCAACGGCGCCACCGGCACCTTCGTCAATCGCAGCCACTTCGCCGGCCTGCTGAATATGATCCTCGCCCTCACCCTGGGCACCCTGGGGGCCACCTGGGGGGATTCGGAACGATTCGCCCGATCCGAGACCTGGGCCTGGACTTGGGTGGTGCTGCTCAGCGGCTCGCTGATGGGGGTGGCGGTTTTGCTGTCCTTGTCCCGAGGCGGGGTCTTGAGTCTGGTCATCACCCTTGCTTTCATGGCTTCGCTGCTCACCCTGCGGCAGACGGCGTCGCCGAACGGCCGTTGGCTGGGGTTGGCCCCCGGATTGTTGCTGCTGGCGATTCTAGGACTGGGCTCGCTGGTTGGCCTGGGGGCTCTGGGCCAGCGCTTCGCCTTGCTCGACGAAGATCGGTCGGAGCGAGTTATCGTCTACGCCGATAGCCTGCGGCTGGTTCGAGACCATGCGATCTTCGGCATTGGTCCGGGCATGTACCGCTGGCGGTTTCGTGCATATCAACAGTCGCACACCGACCGGCGTTACGACCACGCCCACAATGATTACCTCGAAACCACCGCCGAATGGGGCGTGCCGGTAGCGCTCGGGATCTGGGGTTTCATCGGTTGGCGCTTTTATCGCGCTTGCCGGTGGGCGGTGCGCTCCCGCGGCCATTTCCACCGCGGCCTGGCCTTGGGCTGCGCCGGCGCCATACTATCCATCCTGTTGCACAGCCTGGTCGATTTCAATCTGCAGATCCCGAGCAATCTGATGGTCTTCTGGCTGATCGTCGGCCTGGCCTGGAGCCTGGAAGTGTCGGCGAGTCGGACGCCTACGAATCGAAGCCTTGCCCTGCGGTCGCGACCCACGGCCCTGGCGGTCCGGGGGATCCGATGAATCGCCTGTTGATCCATCTGATTTTGCCCTTGCTGATGCTCGGGGCGGGCTGGCGGGTGCAGCAGCAGTTTCGCGCCGCCCGCCAGCCGCTGACTCCCGAGGGACTGCGCGAGGCCGTGCGGCTAGATCCGGAGGCCCCAGGGGCGCATTTTCGTTTAGGGATCGCGCACCGCGACGTGCCGGAGCTGTGGGATCCGGATCTGGCCCGAAGCTTTCTCGAAAGGGCGATCGAGCTCAATCCTTACAACTGGCGCTACCGTCGCGAGCTGGCCCAGCTCCACGAGCTGTCCGGCCGGATCCCGGAGGCCGAAGCCGCATTTCTCCAGGCGGTGCAGCAGAACCCGCGGAGCACCGCGTATCGCTGGCGTCTGGCGAACTTCTATCTGCGCCACCGCCCGCTCGACCAGGCATTGCCCCAGCTCGAGCTGGCACTGGTCGATCGTCGACTGTGGGCCCCGGCCCTTGGACTGTTGATGGGAGCGGGGGCCGGCTATGCCGAGATCGACCGGGTCTGGCCGAAAGATCTTGAAGCCCGTCAAAATTTGCTACGAATGTTGTGCCGACGTCTGGCCTTGAAGGCTGACGTTGACCCTGAGAGCACCCCCGGTTTGCCGAGCCACGACGTCTTGAGACAGCTGTGGCCGAGTTTGGTCGGTGGCACGGAGCCGCTGCCGTTTGCCGACGGTCAGCTCTACGTCGAGCGCTTGCGACTCGAGGAGCGCTTCGCCGAGGCGCGCGGACGGTGGATCGAGCTCGCGGCTAGCCACGGCCAGAGGGATGCGGAATTCGAGTCGGGGCAAAATCGGATCTGGAACGGCGATTTCGCGTTTCCGCCGGCGGAGGCCGGCTTGGGCTGGCAGGTGCGACCTGGCGACGGTTACGCCGTGGCGGTGGTGACGGACGAGGGCGTGGAGAGGACTGGGGCCTTGCGTCTCGACTTCGACGGCAGCCAGAACTTGAGCCAGATCGGGGTCGAACAACTCGTGCTGGTCGATCCCGGTCGTTCCTATCGACTTTCGATTCAAGCCCGAGCCCAGGATCTCACCACCGATCAGGGTGTCTATCTGGCGGTGCAGGACGGTCCGAGTCGCCAGCGGTTGGCGGCGACTCGCCCCTTTCTCGGCGCCATGCCCTGGACCACCCATGTTGTCGACTTCGTCGCTCAAGGAGCCTGGCTGCGGGTCGGTCTGTGGCGAGACGAAAGCTTGCGCTTCGACGCTCAGATCGGTGGCGTGCTGTGGATCGATTCGGTGCGTCTGGAGGCCGTGTCCTGATGAATGCTCTGGAGTATCGGCAGTGCTCCTCCTGCCATGCGATCGGCGATTGGCATCTGTCGCGGGCTCGTGGCTTCTTCGAGCAGCGGCTGTTACCTCTGTTTCGAGTCCGCCCCATTCGCTGCGGATCCTGCCTGCGGCGAGTCTTCGCCTTCGGGATCTCGGCGAAAGCGGCCGGGGCAAATCGAACCGAGCTGCCGCCGCCGATGCTCGCCGCCACCGAGGATTCAGGCGACTTCCAGCAGCTGATCGCGGAGGTCAAGAAGGCCGAGCTGCGACGGGATCAGGACGAGTCCGGTTAAAATGAGGCTAGCGCCCCAAGACACTCAAGCCTTCGGCTTGACTTCCTTGGCCCAACCCCTCCTCGGCAAGGTTGGGCGCGGAGCGCGCCCAACCTTGCGTTCTAGCCTCCGGCCTTTGCCTGCGAGAAGCTATGCGCAACAGACTGCTAGTCTCCGAACCATGCGTGTCCAGATCCCCCTGCTGGCCATATTGCTGGCGACGTCGACCGGGTTGCTGGCGACGCCGACCGGCGCTAACGCGTCTGGCCTGCTCGAGCTCCAGTCTCAACCCGGAGTCACCGTCACCTGGGAGGGCGTGGTGCTCGGCAAGACCGACGCCGAGGGATCGATGGTCATCGAAGGCATTCCGCCCGGGCAATATCGGCTCAACCTGAGCAAGTCAGGATTTCAAACCTTCGAGGTGGCGATCGACGTGGCGGCCGGCAGCCGCTCGTCGCCGCGGTGGCTGCTCGAGCCCATCCGCCCGAGCCATGAGCGTCGATCGACGGAATCATCGGTCGAGTCGATGCCCGAACCCTCGGTCGAACCGCCGGGCCAATCACCGCCGAAAGGGCGCGAGCCCATGGCGCCGCGAGGCGAGGCTCCACGAGGGCCAACAGCGAAGCAGGACGTCGAGCCTGAAGCGGAGAGTGGGAGCCAGCTTGAACCTTCTACCGAGGTCCGGGGTGAAATTCAGCCCCTGGTCGACACTCAGCCCCAAGCCGACGCCACCGCCGAAGCTCCGGCGCTCGACGCCTCGGATGCTGGACGCGCCACAGCTCCGACGCCCGCCGGCGCGCCGACGTCGGTCTCGCCTTTCTTGGCCGGTTTGGCAGTGCTCGCGGCCTTGCTGCTCGGAGCCGTCGGCGCTCGACGTTTCTCCTCTCGGCCTGCCGCCGCGGAACCCGCGATTCGCTCTGATCCGGAGCCGCCGGCGCCCGCCGACGAGGATCTGCCGGTCTTCGAGGAACTTGAGTCGGAGCCCCAGAAGTTTCTGGAAGATCTCAAGCGCCGCGAGCAGAGGCTCGAGGATCGACCGGTCCCGACCGCGCCCCCGGACGAGACCATCATTGAGGTCGAAGCGATCGAGGTTCGACCGGCGGACGAATCATGAACGCCTCGGTTCTGATCCTTCTGGCGACCCTGCTGACGGTCGACGGCGACCGGGCGACGATCGACAAGGGCTACACCGACGGCCTGCGAGCGGGGGATGTCGGCCAGCTGTTCTACACCCTTCAGGTCGGGCCTGAGAAAGTCGCTCGGCGGATCGACGTCGGGCCGGTCGAGGTTTTGGAAGTCGGCGCCGCCTCGGCCGAGCTCAAGATGGCTGCGAATCTCAAGGCTCACCCCGGGTATTCGGTCGAGATCGAGATCCCCCGAAGCCGTTTCCATGGCACCGATGAGATCCTCCGCCTCGCGCGGCAGCATCTCCGGGACCAGCGGTACGATCAAGCCCTCCGGGTGCTCGAGACCGCCGAACAGATTCAGCAGATCGTGCCGGGGGAAGCGTCGACACATCAGCAGATCGAGCAGCTAAAAGCCGAGATCGAGCGAGCCGCTGACATTGCTGCCACCGACTCTATCGCTGCCACCGACCCTATCGTTGCCACCGACCCCATCGCTGACTCCGCGATCGAATCGTCGCCAGTCTCACCGAATCCGCGCACCGGTCCGGAGTGGACCCTCGGCCTTCCGGCGGGCAGCTACGACATCGGCGTCGATCTTCCTGACGCCCGCTTCCACAATCAGTACCCGCGATTTCAAACCGAGATCAGGCGCTTGCAAATCGATCGGCGTCCGGTCGCCGCAGCGGATTTCCTGGCGGTGTATCCCGAGCACGATCCGGAGCACGAGCCGACGACCGAGCACAGTTTTGCCGCCGAGGTCCGTTTCGACGTCGCTGAGGATTATTGTCGTCGGCTCGGCATGCGCCTGCCGACGGAGTTCGAATGGGAGATCGCGGCGCAAAGTCCGGACTTCGAGAGCCGATCTTCGATTCACGAATGGACGTCATCCTGGTACCTGCCGTATCCCGGCAACGAGTTTCCGGACAAAGACTATGGCGAATCGTTTCGGGTGCTGAAGGGCGGCAAGGCGTCACCGTCGGAGGCTTTCGACCCTCGGCTGCGTCGTTTTCTTCAGCCGGACGCCAGCCATCCCAACGTCGGCTTTCGCTGCGTCTTCGAGCCGGGCGCTCCGGGAACGCCATGAGCTTCGTCGACATTCATGGCCACTGGCTGCCCGGAATCGACGACGGCGCTCCCGCCTACGGCGTCGTCATGGACATGCTGAGGATGGCATACGCTGGCGGCACTCGAGCGCTGGTCGCAACCCCTCATATGTTTCTGCCGCCCTATGACAACAACGACGCGACGGCGGTGACCGCTCGCTTCAACGAGACCACCCAGGAGCTGTGGCGCCGCAGTCATCTGGAGGAGTTTGCTTTTCTCAACGAGCTGTCGCTGCATCTGGGCTCGGAGAACTACCTGTCGCCGGAATTTCTCCAGGCCCTGGACCAGCGGCGAGTCCTGACGCTGTCCGGCAGCCGATATCTGATGCTCGAATGTCCGCCTTATCTCGCCTTCGAGATGTTGATCTCCGCTCTCGATCGCATCGCGGTCGCCGGTTTCGTGCCGGTCCTGGCCCACGTCGAGCGCTACACGCCGTTCCTCGAGAAACCCCGGCGGCTCGCCGAGCTGGTGCGGCGAGGCTGCGTCGCCCAGATCAACGGTGCGTGTTTCCTGCAGTCCGCGGAATCTTCTCAGCGCCAGGTCGCTTTGGCTTTTCTACGCGACGGGCTGGCGCAGGTGATCGCCTCCGACGCCCACGACAGCCAGCGTCGAACGCCGGACCTGCGAGCCGTTGCTGAGGTGCTTCAGGAAGAGTTTCCCCCCAACTGGATTCAGGCCTGGATGTCCGACAATCCGAATCGCCTGCTCAACAATCAAGATTTGGGGTGAGGGGGCCTCATCAAGCCTCGGGCCGGACCAAAACCGTGGAGGTGGAGTGCCCGATCTTTGAATCGGACGCAGTCGCCTTCGATACCCGAGCTGGCTCGTCCAAGCCTTCTGCGCTTTCTTCGACAGCTTTCTCCTCCGCCGCGACCAGGATCTTGCGCACCTTCTTGCGCTTGCGATGTGCCAGCTTGCGCGCTTCAGCCCTCATGCCCGCCTGACGAATAAAGAGCACCGCCAGCAATTGGCTGAAAAGCAGACCGATACCGAGCCACATTTCCCCTCGGACCGCCACCAGGATCGCCGACAGGCAGAAGAGCGTAACCACCGCGTAGAGCGCCAGCACGATGTGCGACCTTCTGGGGGCCAACGCCAGGGCCAGATGATGCAGATGCTTGCGATCCGCCTTGAACATGCGCCCGAAGCGATCGAAGAAAGGATCCCCGGAGCATTCGATGAAGCGCACCCCCATCACCAATACGGTGTCGATCACCGGCAGGCCGAGGGCGAGGATCGGCACCAAGATCGCCACCGCTGCCGGGGCTTTGATCGAGGAGTAGAGGGAGAACGACGCCAGCAGGAAACCGAGGGTTAACGAGCCGGAGTCACCGAGATAGATGTTGGCCGGCTCCTAAAAAATGTGTTTATATTTATTTTTATTACGTTTTTACGAGTCGGACAAACATTTTAGTGGGAGGTTCAAACCCCATAGCCCCCCTGCATATGGCCTTGTCTTACGCTACCCTAGTTTGAGGCAAAAGGACAAACACTGAATATCTGTAGACAGGAAACCCCTAGGACTGACGTCTTAGCATGCCTGACATCTTAAGACATATATTTTGAAACGCCTAACTGAACAAACTATTTCATCAAGACCATCAGTTTTACATTTCAAGAAAATATCTAAGAGAAACCAAGACAGAGTTATGAAATTATGAAAAACTTTAGGGGCACAATGAATCTTGTTTATTTACGCAAACTACACTACAATAAGAAAAAACATCCACATTGATATGACGACGTCAACATTAATACGATGACGTCAATAAGAAAAATGAGCTTACCACGTAATCTTCAGTTAGTTCAAAAGGGATTTCACAGTCACAAGAAGCACCAGGGTTGTCTTTTATCACATCACCACAGGGTATAAAACTTCCATCAAACCCTCTCAAATTTGATCGACAATCAGTGTAATCATATACAAATTCCTTTACCTGTAAACAAGCCAAAAAAAAAAGTTAATGAAGGATAAAAAATTAAATTAATTGTTAAAGTCCCAATGTCTTCCAGAACCTACATTAAGCTGAAAATTTAACCAGACCATTTTATACCTTGCACAAGAATACAACCCAAAGGTAAATACCTTCACACTAGGAGTGGGGGTAGTGATGAAAATACTCTTTTTCCCATTTCGACCATTGCCTCCCTGCAGACAACTCTGAACCC